>JACGWO010000011.1:9330218-9535218 GCA_034509735.1 Sesamum alatum | reverse complement strand
AATTAAATACTTTATTGTGTGCGGATTGTGTGTGACTCTTTAGGTTCACCTTTACCTAGACTTGGTCGGATTCCTAGAATCCGTCCGTTACCATGGGTGGCCATCTAGCAACGGTCCATGGCACTATAAACTAGGTGAATATACGGGGATGAACATTTAGGCTCTAACCGTACACTTGTCCTTCCGTCTACGGTCTCACCACTTAGGGTCTAGGGCACGGAAAATGCAGGTACCCATATTGGACCTAAGTGTCGGTCTGTCTTTTACTAAACGCCGCAAGGGAAACCTTCCCTTCTGTTCAGTTACTGTGGCCACAGATTTTAGGGACAAGACTCAGAGCATTTGTGAGACTCAACTGTCAATACCTTTTGACAGGAGACAGATCCTTTCTTGGAAACTACTGTCACTCTGTACACCGAAGCCGCACTAGACATGGTTTATGACTACTCAAGTGCTTCTTGGCAATCTCTCACCATATCTAAGTTACAACCCTGATATACAGGTAAACTCAGCAGTTCCTCAAGTCAAAGGACTTGACTTGTACTGTTGGAACCAGGAACACACGTCATACCTAGCCGACCCTACTCAAGGTCCTCCGTAAGACGGTTCCCGTGAGTCACCTCAGTCAGCTGCTCCCTAGCAGGCCAACCCACTAACACTGCTTAGACGACCTTCGTCACCCGTCCATGAAATACGACAACAGATGCTTAGTGCAAGTCTCAAGGGGAATCTCGGTACCCATTTTCGAGATTCCTTGACTTGGAGATTTCCGGACTGATTCGGCGGGACTGATTTCATGGACCTACCTCCAAGCGTAGTCCCAGTCCCCGAAATGCGTTTTCAGTCCGTGGGCTTTGTTTGCGTAGTGAACAGAAATATAAAGCAGATAAAGTGAACACAAACAAAGTAAATGCCAAATGAATTTCACTTCTTTATTCATTAATGATTTATCAAATCCTCGAAATTGTTTGACATAGGTTACAATTCGCCTACCAAGATTGGCTACATGGTCACCTATTCTAACAATCTCCCACTTGACCTTAAAGCTAATGGCCCATATGTCTAATCCCCATCTTCTCAAGATGTTGCGTATGAGCGCTTTGCGACATAGCCTTTGTCAGCGAATCTGTTGTGTTGTCTGTTGAGTTGACTCGGTCCATCCGAACGTCACCTCTTCCTACCACTTCTCTTAGAAGATGGTAGCGTCTAAGAATGTGTTTGGAACGGTGATGAGATCTTTGCTTGCGCTATTGCTCCGTTGTTATCACAAAAGATGATAACGGGCTCGGCGATGCTAGGCACCACACCCAACTCTTGCATGTAGTTTCTCATCCAAACCGCCTTGGCAGCTTCTGAAGCTACTAAGTATTCGGCCTCAGTGGTGGAATCAGCAGTGGTTGCTTGCTTGGAACTTTTCCAAGCCACTACTCCTCCATTGAGCCTGAATACATAACCCAATTGAGACTTGGCATCATCGTCATCAGACTGGAAACTAGCGCCGCTAAAGCCTTCCAGGATCAGTTCTCCATTTCCATAGACCAAGAATATTTTCTTAGTCCTTATCAGGTACTTAAGAATGCCCTTAACAGCATTCCAATGTGCCTCTCCTACACAAGACTGATATCTTCTTGTTACACTCAAAGTGTAAGCAATGTCAGGTCCGGTGCAGTGGACCGCATATTGGATGCTTCCTACGGCAGAAGCATAGGGGATGACTTTCATCCTTTCAAGTTGCTCATCAGTCTGCGGGGACTGTTTCTTGGATAACTTGATCCCATGCCTCATTGGAAGGAATCCTCGTTCGGAGTTGTCCATTCGAAATCTTTTCAGGACTTTCTTCATATATGAGTTTTGGTTGAGTCCTAACATTCTTTTAGATCTGTCCCTGACAATCTGGATGCCTAGAATGTAGGAGGCTTCACCCAAATCCTTCATGGAAAACTGGGTTGATAACCATGCTTTTGTGTCACCCAACATTCTAACATCATTACCTATGAGTAGAATGTCATCCACATAAAGTACTAAGAACACTATAGAGCTCCCACTGACCTTGTTGTATACACAAGGGTTGGATTCATTTAGATGAAGTCATAACCCCGTATTATTTCATCAAAGCGAATGTTCCAGCTTCGATATGCTTGTTTGAGGCCATAGATGGACTTCTGGAGACGACAGACCTTCTGTTCTTCTCCAGACGACAGACTTGGTTCTTGCTCATGGAGTCCATTTCGGTTTTCATGGCCTCTAGCCATTTCCCGGAGTCGATGTCAGACATCGCTTCTCCATATGTCTTAGGATCGTTATCCAGTAGACCGGTCGTATTTAGAAAGACATATCTCACTGGAGGTCGAGACTCTCTAGTTGACCTACGGAGAATGGGAATGTCAGTGGTGACTGTGGGCGCTGACTGTATAGGAGCTGGCAGTTCAGGTACCGGGGCTGGCCCTTCCTAAGGCTGTCATTTCAAGTAGTTGTAGGACTCAGGCTTGCCGTGCCATATTTCATATGGCGTTTAGGTCAATACACTGGTTGGCGCCACAAATTTTAGGGACAAGACACAGAGCATATGTGAGACTCAACTGTCAATACCTTTTGACAGGAGACAGATCCTTTCTTGAAAACTACTGTCACTCTGTACACTGGAGGTGCACTAGACATGGTGATGTGAACACCAAGGGCATCCAACGAGCTAAAGAAATTCAAGATCAATTAGACCAAGACTTAACCATTGGAAGTGGGCCAATGACAAGAGGAAGGTTGAAGAGAATGCAAGAAGCAATTCAAGCCCAATCCAACTTAATATTTCCTAATGGGATCAAGTCACAATTGGAGGCCCAACATGAGTGCTTAATTTCAATAATTCAAGCCCAAGGAAGCCCATAATAGAGCCCAATTTTGTCCATGTGCAGCCTTGTGTTCAAAGAAGACTTCTCAATTACATTCAAAGTGCATTTCTCACATACAAAGCACCAATTTTCGGATTCACATGGAAGTCAAAGAGTTTTACTCGTTTTTGACCAAGAATGCATAGGTTTTAGTCATATTTGACTAATTATTGAATGTACATCCACCAAGGAGTCACTTGGGGATATGTGTGGTCAATTTGGAAGTGTTTTAGGCCTATAAAAGGCATGTATCAGCATGCAAACGGGAACAACCAAGAATTTATCTAAGTTTAAGAAATATTGAGAGAGTTCTCATATTTTGGAGAGTTTATATTAGGTTGGTGATTCAAATTCACAAATTCGTGCTCAACTTTGGTGAAACCTTGCTTTGTCAATCTAGCATATTAGGTTGGTGATTCAAATTCACAAATTCGTGCTCGACCCAAGTATGTCGTTGTGTGGGTTGGTTTACTCGTGCTCGTGGTTGGTTGAATGTTCTAAGTAGCAGGTCACGTTTATATAACGTTGGTTGGCTATTTGCATTCCTCAGGTCACGGACCTTTTTATCCATTGCAAGCCTACGTCGGGAAGATCGGGCCACCCATGGTCAATACCATATCACATGGCTTATGACTACTCAAGTGCTTCTTGGCAATCTCTCACCATATCTAAGATACAGCCCTGATATACAGGTAAACCCAGCAGTTCCTCAAGTCAAAGGACTTGACCTGTACTGTCGGAACCGAGAACACACGTCATAACTAGCCGACCCTACTCAAGGTCCTCCGTAAGACGATTCCCACGAGTCACCTCAGTCAGCTGCTCCCTAGCAGGCTAACCCACTAACACTGCTTAGATGACCTTCGTCACCCGTCGATGAAATACGACAGCAGATGCTTAGTGCAAGTCTCAAAGGGAATCTCGATACCCATTTTTGAGATTCCTTGACTTGGAGATTTCCGGACTGATTCGGCGGGACTGATTTCATAGACCTACTTTCAAGCGTAGTCCCAGTCCCTGAAATACGTTTTCAGTCTGTGGGCTTTGTTTGCGTAGTGAACAAATATGTAATGCAGATAAAGTGAACACAAACAAAGTAATGTCAAATGAATTTCACTTCTTTATTCATTAATAATTTATCAAATCCCTGGAATTGTCTAGACATAGGTTACATTTTGCCTGCCAGGATTCGCTACATGGTCACCTATTATAACAATCTCCCACTTGACCTTAAAGCCAATCGCCCATATGTCTAATCCCCATCTTCTCAAGATGTTGCGTATGAGCGCTCTGCGACATAGGCTTTGTCAGCGGATCTGTTGTGTTATCTGCTGAGTTGACTCGGTCCATCAGAACGTCACCTCTTCCTACCATTTCTCTTAGAAGATGGTAGCGTCTAAAAATGTGTCTGGAACGGTGATGAGATCTCGGTTTCTTTGCTTGCGCTATTGCACCGTTGTTATCACAAAAGATGACAACGGGCTCGGCGATGCTAGGCACCACACCAAACTCTTGGATGTAGTTTCTCATCCAAACCGCTTCCTTGGCAGCTTCTGAAGCTGCTATGTATTCGGCCTCAGTGGTGGAGTCAGCAATGGTTACTTTCTTGGAACCTTTCCAAGCCACTGCTCCTCCATTGAGCTTGAATACATAACCCGATTGAGACTTGGCATCATCGTCATCAGACTGGAAGCTAGCGTCGCTAAAGCCTTCCAGGATCAGTTCTCCATTGCCATAGACTAAGAACATTTCCTTAGTCCTCCTTAGGTACTTAAGGATGCCCTTAACAACATTCCAATGTGCCTCTCCTGCACAAGACTGATATCTGCTTGTCACGCCCAAAGCGTAAGCAATGTCAGGCCTGGTGCAGTGGACCGCATATTGGATGCTACCTACGGCAGAAGCATAGGGGATGACTTTCATCCTTTCAAGTTCCTCATCAGTCTGCGGGGATTGTTTCTTGGATAACTTGATCCCATGCCTCATGGGAAGGAATCCTCGTTTAGAGTTGTCCATCCGATATCTCCTTAGGACTTTTTCCATATACGAGTTTTGGGTGAGCCCTAACATCCTTTTAGATCTGTCCCTGACAATCTGGATGCCTAGGATGTAGGAGGATTCACCCAAGTCCTTCATGGGTTGATAACCATGCTTTTGTGTCACCCAACATTCTAACATCATTACCTATGAGTAGAATGTCATCCACATAAAGCACTAGGAACACTATAGAGCTCCCACTGACCTTCTTGTATACCCAAGGGTCGGATTCGTTTTTGATGAAGTCATAGTCCCGTATCACTTCATCAAAGCGAATGTTCCAACTTCAGGATGCTTGTTTGAGGCCATAGATGGACTTCTGGAGACGACAGACCTTCTGTTCTTCTCCAGTGACTGTGAAACCCTCTGGCTGATCCATATAGATCTCTTCCTCAACAAAACCATTGAGGAAGGCCGTTTTCACGTCCATCTGCCATATCTCATAGTCATACCATGCTGCTATGGCGAGCAGGATCCGAATGGATTTAGCCATGGCTACCGATGAGTAGGTGTTCTCAAAATCGACCCCGGGTCGTTGAGTGTACCCCTTAGCTACTAGCCTAGCCTTAAAAGTCGTGACTTCTCCATTAACGCCAAGTTTGCGCTTGTAGACCCACTTACAGCCAACTGGCTTAACACCTTTCGGTGGGTCTACAAGTCTCCAGACATCGTTTCTCCGTATGTCTTAGGATCGTTATCCAGCAAACCGGTCGTATTTAGAAAGCCATATCTCACTGGAGGTCTGGACTCTCTAGTAGACCTACGGAGAACGAGAACATCAGTGGTGACTGTGGGCGCTGACTGTATAGGAGCTGGCGGTTCAGGCACCGGGGCTGGCTGTTCCTGAGGCTGTCCTTCATGCCTAGCATGCTGGACTTCTCGAGGTCGGTCAGCCCTTCGGGTATCTATCCGGAATCCTCTAAGCGAGGAATCCGCGGCTTCCTCTGATGACCGGTTTCCATCACTTGATTCCTCAAGGATCAGTTCATCAGGTTGGATATCCTCTGAAAGCTTTGTTCCAAGAACACTGCATTCCTTGAAACAAATACCTTTTGTTCCAAGGGGTCATCAAAGTAATAACCCGCAGTTTCTTTAGGGTATTCAACGAACCTGCATAAGCTAGACCTGGGTTGGTTCTAGCTTATCTCCCACTAACCTCTTGACGTATGCGGGGCTACCCCACACTTTCAAGTAGTTGTAGGATGCAGGCTTTGCCGTGCCATATCTCATATAGCGTTTGGGTCAATACACTAGTTGGCGCCAAATTTAACAACTTGGCCGCTGTTTCCAATGCGTAGCCCCAAAAGGATAAGGGCAATTTGGTAAAACTCACCATGGATCGAACCATGTCCAACAGGGTTCGATTCCTCCTTTTAGAGACACCATTCAATTGTGGTGTCCCGGGAGGTGTCCATTCTGATATTATACCATTTTCTTTTAGATAATTAAGGAACTCGGTACTAAGGTATTCTCCACCTCGGTCTGACCGTAGGACTTTAATTTTTTAGTTTCTTTGGTTCTCCACTTCAAGTCTGAATTCTTTAAACCTCTCAAGAGCTTCAGACTTGTACCTTATCAGGTAAACATAACCATACCGTAAATGATCATCGGTAAAGGTTATGAAGTAGGAGAACTCACCTCGGGCCTGCGTCCTTAGTGGCCCACATACGTCTGTATGGACCAAGTCCAACAGACCTGTGGCAAGCCTGCTTTGTCCTACAAAGGGCTTCTTGGTCATTTTCCCTCTTAGACAGGATTCACAAGTTGGTAGCTCACTCAAGTCCCCTACCTCTAGGTTCTTTGAGTCTACCAATCTTTTCATCCTGTCTTGGGATATGTGACCTAGCCTAATATGCCACAGTCGGGTGTTCCCGTTATTATCTATTTTACGTTTGTGTTGAGCGTTAAGAACGAAGTTCGTTTGTTGCAAGATATAGAGCCCATTATTAAGTTTACCAAGTAGATGAGCAATTCCACACCTCATCAAATAAAAGCAATTTTTATTGATCATAAACTCATAACCACTATTGTCTAACAATGGAATGGAAATGATGTTTTTAATCATACTAGGTACATAATAAACTTGCTCTAATTCTATGCTAATATTATTACTAACTACTAGAGTGGCGGATCCCACTGCTTCTGCCGAGATGGCCTTGCCATTCCCAAGCTTCAGGATTATATCCCCGTTACCCAGTTTTCTGCTTCTTTTCAGCACCTGCAAATCATTGCAAATGTGAGCTCCACAGCCGGTATCTAATACCCAAGAGGCAGAATTAGTGACCATATTAACCTCAATCACAAATATACCTTGGTTCGAGAGGAGCTTGGGGCACTCCCTCTTCCAATGCCCTTTCTCACGGCAATTGATACATATGTCATATGCCCTCGACTGTTGCTTGGAGACAACCTTTCCCTTTCCTTTGCCTTTCCCCTTTTTGGCAATGGGAACACTCTTAGTGTTCGTAGCTGCTTTGACGGCTTTTCCCTTCCCCTTCTTTCTTTTCCAACGTCCGGCACCCTTGCCTTTCGTTTTAGAAGTTGAAGTACCTCCAAACAATACCGAAGGCCTGGACTTTTTTGGTCGTTTCCTCGCATTACACCAACATATTAATCAACTCATGAATTCCCTTCTCAAGTGCGTTCATGTTGTAGTTGACAATAAATTGGTCGAAGGAGGGTGGGAGTGACTGAAGGATCACATCTATGTACGTCTCATTATCGAGGCCTGCCTTTAGGTCCTCGAGCTTTTCCACCAGGGTAAGCATTTTAACCCCGTGCTCTTGTACAGAGGATCCTTTTGTCATTTTGGTTCCAAAGAACGCCTTAGTCGCGACATACCTAGTATGCCGGTCCGGGACTGCATAACAATCCTTGAGGCGAGCTATAATGGAAGGGACATCGTCTAGCCTTTCATATTGCTTCTGAATCTCATTTGTTATCGAAGCAAGTATGACTACGGAGCTTCCGGTTATCCTTATGCCAAGTCTCGAACGTCTCACGTTCTTCTGGCGTGGATCCTTCCGGTAAGGTCCTAGGGAGAGGCTCGTCCATGACGTACCCTTGGTTCTCGTAATCCAGGACTATCCTGAGATTGCGCAACCAGTCGTTGTAATTGGTTTCATTGAATTTGTTAGTCTCAAGAACGGTTGATAAAGGATTCTTAGACATTTTTAAATCTACATTTAAAAAATAGAGTTCGCGATCAGCAGAATGTAAAAGACGGTGGTTTGATAAATAATTAAATGCTTGGTCTTTAGTCATTTAATGCTCCCACTATTTATACGAAAACACGGTACTCTCAAACGTTGTTTTCAGGAAACCCTTTCCTAGTGGGCTTGGGATCTACAGCGAATTTTCCCATACCCCACTTTTACGATTCGCATGGGAAAAATCCTGTGGGAGGTATACCATACCATTCTCAATCCACGAGATTCCCAAGATTATTGCCTCACCCTTTCACATGATCCCGAGGACTCCAAGTGAATCATGCTAATCGGGCGTTAGACCCGACCCAATCAACCGAGCCATAGACCCACTGCTACCTCCACGACTCATGAGACAGGTAACGGTAGTCTATTTTTCGTTCATGATACAGTGCAGCTTCTTTTAAGTACGATAGACGTGCCACGACTCGTGAGACCAAGCTATCGACCTAAATCAGCTTCCTCACTATACCATGGATTGGAAGGCATGGACATACTCCTAGAGTCCATGTCCATTTTATCTAGGGTCTAATATTTGGACATTGGTCCAACCAATGTGAGAGTAATAAATGACCGAGATCTCATAAATAAATATATCAACACATTCATCCATAATGCGTAAGTAAATTGCATCCATAGCAGTTATATGATAAACAAAATACCATTCATCCATCATAATAACCACATCCAAAATTAAAGCCTAGCACGCCCCTGTTGGATGATCACGAGCCCGAATCCTATGCGATCCACTGAGCCCGCAGTGGATCTATGGTCAATCTAGGGTTGGTCCTACACTGTTACATTAATAGTAACCCAATCATCATTCTGATGGGCCTTGGTCTCTTTTCTCTTTCTTCTCTTCATGGAAACTCCTTGGAACCTCCAGTCTGGGCTCTCCATGTGGACCTTCTTTCTTCTCCACCAATTACATAAAATTAAAACATCACTCCTATTTTACTCTCATTATATATGTAAAATAGAAACCCCAGCGAAAACCCGGGGGGAGTACATAAGGAGGGAGGAAGAATGCCTTATTATTCCAAGGCAACTAGAAAGGGAGAAGGAGAAAGCAGAAAAAGAGGCACACAGGCCCAACATAAAATTAAACCATACATTCGGTCTAGGGCTCGTGACCATCCATTTCCATCCAACGCACATAATCACATGATCCAATCATATAAAATACATGCTAATATCACATGGTTACCAATCACAATTATCCAAGATAAAATAAAGGGTTAATTACACTTAGACCCCCTCTGAAAATGCATAATTACACTTTCCCCCAGAGAAGTTTTGAAATTACATTTACACCCCCTCTAAAAATTCTTTGTTTACACCTGACCTCCATTCGTTAAAGTTTGGGCGAAAAATGTTCATTTCAACAAAAATAATTACATACATTTTCAATTTTACCTCTCATTTAACATTCTCGTGCAATAATTTTGTACTTATAAGGAAAAAATATAATAATATTGGCCTCACTCCATACATATACGTTACACTTATCCTCTTATAAGTACAAAAATATACATGAGAATGTTAAATGATGGGAAAAATTGAAAATTTATGTAATTATTTTTGTTGACGTGAACATTTTTCGTCCAAACTCTAACGGATGGGGGTCAGGTGTAAACAGAGAATTTTCGGAGGGGGTGTAAGTGTAATTTCAAAACCTTTTTGGGGGAAAGTGTATTTATACATTCTCAGAGGGGGTGTAAGTGTAATTAACCCTAAAATAAATGCGTAATGTATGAAAAATATGGTACGACCGTTGGCAATAATATTTTTCCCGTTTTAGGAAGACCCTTCCTCATTATTTCTAGGTAAATTATCCCCGGGATTCCAAATCCAACATAATTTAACCTCCCAAAATAATGTTTTAGAAAATAGTCGAAAATTAAACAAAAATGAATTTTCAAAACTTATTAAAAAATTAAAACTGAAAAAAAAAATAAAGAGAAACCCTAATACCCCAGCCTGCTACCCCTCTGCGCGCGCAGGCGCTGCCTTGCCCGCGCGAGCTAGCATACCGGCCGCCAGTCGTGCGCCTGCCCTGCGTAGGCGCGCGAGCGCACGCGCAGTGGGCGCGCTTGCCGGGCGTGCATGCGCAAACACCATCGTCTGCGTGCGCGCGCGCAGACTCCTCCGTCAGCGTGCGCGCGTGCCTGGAGGCGCCGCCCCGTATGCGCGCTCGCGCGCGGCCTCTCTTGCCGCGCGTCCGGGCGCACAGGCATCCCAGCGCGCTGGCCTGCCGCGCGCGCGCCCGGCTAGCCGCCTGCCTGTCACCTGGCCGCGCCACTCGGCAGGCTGTCTGCGCGCAGCCATGCGCGCCCGGCGCAGGCGGCCGCGCGCAGGCTCCTCTGCCTGAGCGCGTCTGCCTCGCCTGTGCGCACGGCCGCGCGCGGCCAGCCTCCGGCAGGCCCGCGTGCTGCGGCGTTTCTTCGTTTTGTTTCGATTTTTACCCCCGTTTTCCAAGAAAAACAGAAAATCCAACAATACCAAAAATCATATGAATTTAAAAGCAAGAAAATGACATGCTTTAATAATAATACAATCAAGAATTAATTAAAAAATGCCAAAACACGTTTCATGCTTAAAACGCACGTAAAACCCTAGGCCTATACACTGAACCGGGCTCTGATACCACTGAAAGATTGTGGATCGTCCCGGGAAATAGCGCGAATGCAGAAGCGCGGTATAAAATTAAATAACAAAAAATTTAACATGCTTTTACGTAAAAATAAAGAACACGTTCAAGGGGTGTACCCTTGAAATTCCCGGGCGTTTGTTGTATCTCATGAATTAAAAGCATAGAAACAATCATGGAGGCCATAGGATTAAAAATAAAAGAGGGACGAAAAGTAAATCGGGACCTACCGATTGTCGTTTTCGTCTTCTAACCGATACTCGCGTTGTTCCCCGATTTGCACCAAATCTCGTATATGAGATTCTCCAAATTGTGACATGCAATCCACCCACGTATCTTGCACGTCATGCTAGCGAACGAACAAGTATATTAGAGAGGAGGGATCAATCACACGTTATTAATTTAACGGGATTAATCCTCCTATGTTCAATTATTCAAGAACAAAAGAACAAGAAAATAATATTCTTGAGAGAGAGAGAGAGAGAGGGCGGACGAGACGAGAGAGAGCACAAGAGTGTGTGTGTGTGTGTGTGTGTGTGTGTTGGAGTTTCATCATCTCTCTTATGGTGAGGGGCTAGAACTATATATAGAGGAGGAGTTTAATCCTTTTCAAACTCCAACTCTAAAGAAGACTATTTTGACTAGGATTTTGACCTAGTCAAAGTCCTAGTCAAAGTAGTAATTTAACCTAGTCAAATTAATCCTAGCCATCCATCTCTCCTTTTTAATCTCAACCATTAATTTAATTTAATGGAATATTTAAAACCTACTTAAATATTCCAAAGGGCAATAAATAAATATAATAAATATAAATATTTATTCTAGGCCAATTATATTAATTTTCTAAATAATTTAATTTATTAGATTAATCCCTTTTATCTCTCTCCAAGAAAATAAAGGACCGGATTAAATCTAATTTAATCAATTCATTTCTCCAAATATTTAATTCTAAATTAAATATTAATGTGTGTGGATTGTGTGTGACTCTTTAGGTTCACCTTTCAGCTAGACTTGGTCGGATTCCTAGAATCCGCCCGTTACCATGGGTCGCCATCTAGAAACGGTCCATGGCACTAGAGACTAGGTGAATATTCGGGGGTGAACATTTAGGCTCTAACAGTACACTTGTCCTTCCGTCTACGGTCTCACTACTTAGGGTCTAGGGCACGGAAATTGCAGGTACCCATTTTGGACCTAAGTGTCGGTCTGTCCATACTAAACGCCGCAAGGGAAACCTTCTCTTCTGTTCAGTTACTGTGGCCACAGATTTTAGGGACAAGACACAGAGCATATGTGAGACTCAACTGTCAATGCCTTTTGACAGGAGACAGATCCTTTCTTGGAAACTACTGTCACTCTGTACACTAGAGGTGCACTAGACATGGCTTATGGCTACTCAAGTGCTTCTTGGCAATCTCTCACCATATCTAAGATACAGCCCTGATATACAGGTAAACTCAGTTGTTCCTCAAGTCAAATGACTTGACCTGTACTGTCGGAACCGGGAACACACGTCATACCTAGCCGACCCTACTCAAGGTCCTCCGTAAGACGGTTCCCGCGAGTCACCTCAGTCAGCTGCTCCCTAGCAGGCTAACTCGCTAACACTGCTTAGACGACCTTCGTCACCCGTCCATGAAATACGACAGCAGATGCTTAGTGCAAGTCTCAAGGGGAATATCGGTACTCATTTTTTAGATTCCTTGACTTGGAGATTTTCGGACTGATTTGGCAGGACTGATTTCATGGACCTACCTCCAAACGTAGTCCCAGTCCCTGAAATACGTTTTCAGTCTGTGGGCTTTGTTTGCGTAGTGAACAGATATGTAATGCAGATAAAGTGAACACAAACAAAGTAATGCCAAATGAATTTCACTTCTTTATTCATTAATAATTTATCAAATCCCTGAAATTGTCTAGACATAGGTTACATTTTGCCTGCCAGGATTGGCTACATGGTCACCTATTCTAACAATTACAGTGGAACCCGGTCCGTTAAATTTTCTGCCCGAGAGGTGTATTAATTCCACCTTTGGAATAGGAAGAATTTGGACTTCATCTTTGAATAGGCATGGCCGAAAATACCATGTTGGAGGAGGCAAAAATCGGCCATGTTGGAGGAGGCAAAAATACCTGCTTGAGCTCCTGGCGCCCTTGTTGCCCCGGTGGGAATGGGCAAAGGGAAAGGAAGGCCCGTGGTTCTCAGCAGTCCAAAGCAAATGATGTCTGCATGCATTGCCAAGGAAAGGGGCATTAGAAGAGGGAGGGCCCACAACTCCTCTCCAATCCAGGTATGTTTGTGGTTGAACTAAACATGATAACTAATTCTGCTTCATGGGTATTGGATACGAGGTGTGGTGTTCACATCTGCAGTGATTTGCAGGCACTGCAAAGAAGCAGAAGGCTAACCAAGGATGAGATGATCCTGAGGCTAGGCGATGGCAAGATCATTGCTGCGGAAGCCGTAGGATCAATGGAGTTAGCCATTAGTAGTCATTTAGGATTGTACTGAACGAATGTTTCTATGTACCCAGCATGATTTGGAATATTGTATCAATCCCTGTCCTTGATAAGAAGGGTTATTCTTTCACCATCAATAAAAATGATTTTGATATTATAAATGATGGTGTTTCTCATTTGCTTGGTACATTGGTGAACGAATCCGACCCTTGTGTATACAAGAAGGTCAGTGGGAGCTCAATAGTGTTCCTAGTACTTTATGTGGACGACATTCTACTCATTGGTAATGACGTTAGAATGTTAGGAAACACTAAAGTATGGTTGTCAACCCAGTTTTCCATGAAGGACTTGGGTGAAGCTTCCTACATCCTAGGCATCCAAATTGTCAGGGACAGATCTAAAAGGATGTTAGGATTCACCCAAAACTCGTATATGGAGAAAGTCCTAAAGAGATATCGAATGGACAACTCCAAAAGAGGATTCCTTCCCATGAGGCATGGAATCAAGTTGTCCAAGAAACAGTCCCCACAGACTGATGAGGAACTTGAAAGGATGAAAGTCATCCCCTATGCTTCTGCTGTAGGTAGCATTCAATATGCGGTCCACTGCACTAGGCCTGACATTGCATACGCTTTGAGCGTAACAAGCAGATATCAGTCCTGCGCAGGAGAGGCACATTGGAATGCTGTTAAGGGCATCCTTAAGTACCTAAGGAGGACTAAGGAAATGTTCCTAGTCTATGGCAATGGAGAACTAATTCTGGAAGGCTTTAGCGACGGTAGCTTCCAGTATGATGACGATGATGCCAAGTCTCAATCGGGGTACATATTCAAACTCAATGGAGGAGTAGTAGCTTGGAAAAGTTCCAAGCAAGCAACCATTGCTGACTCCACCACAGAGGCTGAATACATTGCAGCTTCAGAAGCTGCTAAGAAAGAGGTTTGGATGAGAAACTACATCCAAGAGTTGGGTGTGGTGCCTAGCATCGCCGAGCCTGTTGTCATCTTCTGTGATAACAACGGTGCAATAGCGCAAGCAAAGGAACCGAGATCTCATCACCGTTCCAAACACATTCTTAGACGCTACCATCTTCTTAGAGAAATGGTAGGAAGAGGTGACGTCCGGATGGACCGAGTCAACTCAGCAGATCCGCTGACAAAGCCTATGTCGCAGAGCGCTCATACGCAACATCTTGAGAAGATGGGGATTAGACATATGGGCGATTGGCTTTAAAGGTCAAGTGGGAGATTGTTAGAATAGGTGACCATGTAAGCCAATTTTGGCAGGAATATGTAACCTATGTCTAGACAATTTCAGTTGTTTGATAAAAGATTTATGAATAAAGAAGTGAAGATTCATATGGCAACACTTTGTTTACATTCACTTATATCTGCTATTACATATCTGTTCACTACGCAAACAAAGCCCACGGACTGAGAATCGATTTCGGGGACTGGGACTACGCTTGGAGGTAGGTCCATGAAATCAGTCTTACCGAATCAGTCCGAAAATCTTCAAGTCAAGGAATCTCGAAAATGGGTACCGGGATTCCCTTTGAGACTTGCACTAAGCATCTGCTGTCGTATTTCATCGACGGGTGACGAAGGTCGTCTAAGCAGTGTTAGTGGGTCAGCATGCTAGGAAGCAACTGACTGAAGTGACTCGCGGGAACCGTCTTACGGAGGACCTTGAGTATGGTCAGCAAGATATGACGTGAGTTCCCGGTTCCAACGGTACAGGTCAAGTCCTTTGACTTGAGGAACTGCTGAGTTTTCCTGTACATCAGGTCTGTATCTTAGATATGGTGAGAGATTGCCAAAATACTCTTGAGTAGTCATAAGCCATGTCTAGTGCAACTCGGGTATACAGAGTGACAGTAGTTTCCAAGAAAGGATCTATCTCCTGTCAAAAGGCATTAACAGTTGAGTCTCATGTATGCTCTGTGTCTTGTCCCTAAAATCTGTTGCCACAGTAATTGAACAGAAGGGAAGGTTTCCCTTGCGGCGTTTAGTAAGGACAGACCGACACTTAGGTCTAAAATGGGTACCTGCATTTTCCATGCCCTAGACTCTAAGTGATGAGACCGAAGACAAAAGGACAAGTGTACTGTTAGAGCCTAAATGTTCATCCTCGATTATTTCACCTAGTCTCTAGTGTCATGGACCGTTGCTAGATGGCCACCCATGGTAACGGACGGATTCTAGGAATCCGACCAAGTCTAGCTGAAAGGTGAACCTAAAGAGTCACACACTATCCACACACACTTAGTATTTAATTTGGAATTAAATATTGGAGTAAAGGAATGATTAAATTGGATTTAATCGGGTCCTATATTTTCTTGGAGAAAAATAATTCCTTCTATTTGATAAAGGGAATTAAATTAATAAATTGGGTTTATTAAGGGAATTAATTTAATGGGCCTATAATAAATATTAATATTTATTTATTATATTTATTTGGCCTTTGGAAATATTCCATTAAATTAAATTAATGGTTGAGATTTAATGGGAGAGATCAAAGGCTAGGATTGAATTTGACAAGGTCAAATTAAGCTTCTAAAGAGGTGGAGTTTAAAGAGGATTAAACTCTTCCTCTATATAAACCCCTAGCCTTGCACCTTCTGAACGATGATGAAATTCCAACACACACACAACACACACTCATTTTCGGCTCTCTCTCCCCTCTCTCTCGTCCGCCCTCTCTCTCCACTCTCTCCAAGAAATTCTTTTCTAGTTCTCTTGTTCTTGGGACATTAGAACTTAGATGAATCAATACCGTTAATTCATAATGTGTTGTTGATTCATCCACTCCAAAATATACACTTGTTCGTTGCTAGCACGACGTGCAAGATACGTGGGTGGATCATGTGTCACGATTTGGAGGGTTTCAAGAACGAGATCTCGGTGCAAAACGGGGAACAACGCGTGTAGCTGTTGAAGACGAAAACGACAACGGGTAGGTCTCGTTTAATGTTTTCGTCCTCTTTAATTTTCTATCCTATGGCCTCCATGATCATTTACATGTTGTTTACTCATGAGATACACCGAACACCCAGGAATCTCAAGGGTACACCCCTTGAGCGTGTTCTTTAATTTGATTAAAGCATGCTTTAAATTTTTGTATTTTATTTTATATCGCGCTTCCGCATTCGCGCAATTTCCCGGGACGATCCACATATTCTTTCAAGTAGTTCCCACTGATAATGTTCCAGTCCTTCGTAGGTCGGTCAGAGTATCCCAACCACCTTATAAGTATGGACTTCTGCGCCTGACCGGTCAATTGGATAATGATCCAAAGACGTAAGGAGAAGTGATGTCGGACATCAATTCAGATAAGTGACTTGAGGCCATTAAATCCGAGATGGACTCGATGGGTGCAAACCAAGTTTGGACCCTAGTGGACCCACCCAAAGGGGTAAAACACCTAGGGTGTATATGGGTCTACAAACGTAAGCTTGGAGCTGACGGGGAGGTTACAACCTTCAAAGTCAGGCTTGTGGCGAAGGGATACACTCAATGACCCCGGGTCGATTTTGAGGAAACCTACTCACCTGTAGAAATGGCTAAGTCCATTCAGATACTGCTTGCCATAACAGCATGGTATGACTATGAAATATGGCAGATGGACGTAAAAATCGCCTTCCTCAACGGTTTCGTAGAGGAAGAAATCTACATGGATCAACCGGAAGGTTTCACATCTGTTGGAGAAGAGCAGATGGTCTGTCGTCTCCAAAGGTCCATCTATGGCCTCAAAAAAGCTTCCGAAAGCTGGAACAGACGTTTTGACGAAGTCATACAGGGATATGATTTCATCAAGAACGAGTCCGATCCTTGTGTATACAAGAACATCAGTAGGAGCTCGGTTGCGTTTCTGGTGCTTTACGTGGATGACATCGTGCTCATTGGGATTGATGCTAAGATGTTGGGTAACACTAAAGCTTAGTTGTCAACACAATTTTCCATGAAGGATATTGGCGAGGCATCCTACATCCTTGGCATCAAGAGCTACAGGGATAGATCTAGAAGGATATTAGGAATGGCCCAGTCCTCATACATTGACAAAGTCTTGAAGAGATCCAAAATGGAAAACTCAAAACGAGGATTCCTTCCTATGAGGCATGGAATTAAGTTATCCAAGAAGCAGTCTCCTAAGACAAATGAGGAGCTTAAACGGATGTTGGACATCCCCTATGCTTCTGCCGTAGGCACCATTCAATACGCTGCCCAGTGCACTAGAGCTGATGTGGCTTTGGCTTTGAGCGTGACTAGTCGATATCCCCCGACACACTAAAGTGCCGTCAAGACTATCCTGAAGTACCTCTAAAGGACTAAGGACACGTTCTTGATCTACGGTAGTGGAGAATTGATACTGGAAGGCTATAACGACACTAGCTTCCAGTCGGATGATGATGATGTAATGTCTCAGTCTAGTTTTGTGTTCAGACAAAATGGTGGCGTGGTTGTTTGGAAGAGTTCCAAGCAGGCTACCACAGCGAACTCCACCACAGAGTCTGAATACAAAGCTGCTAAGGAGCCAGTTTGGATGAAGAGCTACATCCAAGAGTTGGGTGTAGTGCCTACTATCGTTGAGCCAGTGGTTATCTTCTGCGATAACAACGGGGCCATAGCGCAAGCAAAGGAACTAAGATCTCATAACCGATCCTAGCATATTCTTATACGCTACCATCTGCTTAGAGAGATGGTTAGCAGGGGTGATGTTCGGATGGACCGAGTTAGCTCCACAGAAAACATAGCAGATCCTCGTACTAAGCCCGTGTCACAAGTTGCCCATACTCAGCATCTGGATAAGATGGGTTTGAGTTCAATGGGTAATTGGATTTAGGTCAAGTGGGAGATTGTTAGAATAGGTGACCAGAAAGCCAATAGGTTTGGTATTTTGTAACCTATTTGACCACTTGATGTAATGTAATATTATGTAATGAATAAAATGAGTATTGATTACCTTTGGTACTTTCTTTGTTGCACTCATTTTCCATATGCTAAAATGGTATTTTACATATATAGCAACAAAGCCCACAGACCATGATTAAACAACTCATGTAGTTCGGCAACGCATTGGATGGTGGTCATGAAACCAACTGATAACGAGTTGGGTTTGAACGTTCCAAGTGAAGGACCTCGAGACAGGGTATAGAGAGTTCTATAGAGACTTGCACCAAGAGTCGTGTTCATTGGATGAGTGTCGTGTTTCATCGGCGACAGGCGTGGGATGCGTACACGATCTTGATGGGTTGGTCGATTGGGGTCGATCCAACTGAACTGACTCGCGGGGATCATTAAATGGAAGCCTTGGAGGCTTAGTCGGTATGATTGGATTTTCCCAATATCGATAGTACAGGAGTAGTCCTCAAACTTGAAGAACCATTGCAGTCACGTGCACAGGATGACTGTGTCTTGGATTTCGCGAGAGCTGATCATTCTGTAAGATGATCATTATAAGCCTTGTCCAGTGTTGTCAGAATGTGTAGCAAAGACGGTGGGTTCAAAGAAGAGGATCTGTCCCCTGTCAGTATGTCATAGAGGTATCTCCTATGCACTCGGAGACACATTCATGCTGCTTAAACCTGTGGCCACAGTGATTGGTCGAACAGGAAATGGTTTCCTGTGTCATTGAAATGAGGCATGCGTAGTCTTGAGTACTAAGCATAGATTCCTAGTCAAGGATTGGAACCGACGCCCAATTCCATACCCTAGACTAAGGCCGGGAGACAGTAGACGGAAGGATCGTACCCGTACGAAATTGGCACCTAAATGTTCACCCCAACATTCACCCGGGCTCTAGTGCCATGGACCATTGCTAGATGACCACCCATGGTAATGGGCCCTTGTGGGACACTGGACCAAGTCTAACTGAGGGTGAACCTAAAGGGTCACACACAAATCACCGAGAAGGTGGAGAAATTGACTTGGAGTCAATTTCAGAGAATAGTTAAGTAATTGGATTACTTAAGGGATTGTCCATTGGATGGATGGGCCGATATTGTATCGGAACCCCGTTTAAACGATAAGTGGGATTTATCGATTAACATAGAAAGTTGAGATGTTGGATCTTTTAATTGGATTAAAAGATCAATGAAAATTATTTAAGTAGAACTTGAATTAAATTGAACTTAACTTTGGGTTTGTTGTAATTGGATTACAGTGGAACCCGGTCCGTTAAATTTTGACCCGAGAGGTGTGTTAGTTCCACTTTTGGAATAGGAAGAAGTTGGACTTCTTCCTTAAAAGGGCATGGCCGAAAATGATACCTTGGAGAGAGCAAAAATCGGCCATGCTAGTGCTTGATGTGCTTGACTTGTCTCTTTTGGTAAGAGACAAATCAATTCCAATCAAGCCTCTCTCTTTTGATATGATTTAATCATACCTTAAGAGATGGTAGGCTTGATTGATGAATTAGTGGGATTGATTGGGATGTATTTTGACATCCTTGGATAAACCTAGACACATTCCAATAATCACATTAATTTTGTGTATATATATATATATATGAGTATATACAAAACATCATTGCAAGAGAATCATATTCATCTTTTTCTAGGAAAAAGAAGAAGAAAAATCACACACTCTCTCCCTCTAGCTATCGGCCACTCTCTCCCTCTTTACTTTTGTTCTTCATTTGATCTTGGATCAATTGGAAGAACAAAGTGAGTTTAAGAAGAACACTAATTGATAGTGTTGATCTTCTCAAATTGAATCCTCCTAGATCCGTTTTCCTCTAGCAAGGAAAACAAGCATCTCTTCGGGTGTGGTGTGGATCACTTTTGGAGAGTTCATACTTTTGAGCTTTGTGAGCATTCCAAAGAGGAACAACGCAAGTACCCGATTACGAGATAAACTACGAAGGTAAACTCGGTCTTTTACGCTTTCTTAGTTTATTATTTTTCTATGCCCTATGTTCAATATATGCATATGATATTGTTACATCCTACATCAAACGCCCGGTTGAGCACCCAAGGGAACACCTCTTGGACTTGTATGATTGTTGCATTTAATTTATACGATTTATTTTCATCTCACGCTTTCGCTCGCCCTACATCCTTGATCGAACGCCCGGTTGAGCACCCAAGGGAACACCCCTTGGAATTTTATTATTATTGCATTTAATTTATGCAATTTACTCCATCCCATGCTTTTGCTCACGCTCCCGGGCGGATCCGCTTGTCCCTTTCAAGTGGTATCAGAACCCGATTCGATGTAAGGGGCATAGATCTATGTGCTTGGCATGATCTACTTGCTTTTATGGCTTTATTAGCATGTTTTGTTGTATGAATATATGAATCAATATGATCGTTCATTTGTTTGAATTTAATGGACATTATGCATGCGATATTTGTAAGATTGGATCTTAAAATTGCATGTTCATTTTCAGTATATATTGTATATTATGTGCTGAAAAGAAAGGTCGGAAAAACATTAAAAACGGGATAGCAGCGGCAGCAATTGGTTGCCACCCCTGCCGGTTGGCAACTGGTTGGCAGGCGCGTGGCTGGGCGCGCGCGGACTCACGCCTATGCGCAGCCTGGACGACGTGCGTGCTGGCAGGGGCAGCCATGTACACTGTGACGCGCGCAGGCAGGCGCGCGAGCGCTGTGCAGAGGTGCGTAGGCTGGCTGCCTGCATGCGCGAGCGCGCATAGCCCTGTGCGTGCGGGCGGCCGGCTAGCACAATGACTGGGCCATTTTGTGCCGTTTTTCGACGTTTTTGAAAATTGGATTTTCTGGCATTTCTGCTCGTAATTCTAAAAATAAATTAATTTTTCATATTTGATTTTGAAATTATTGAATTTTTTCTTAGATCAAATTCGCTTAATTAATTTTCAGTTCAATACATGCATTGGATGCATTGTATGTAATGTCTATTAAATTTGAAATTGAACTTTGCATGTTATTTGTATATTTGTACCTTGTGATGTTGGACATCACATGGATATTTTGAATATCCATGGTTAAGCATGATTATTTAGTGTAATTGTGTTATATGCGTTGATGGGATCAACATGGGATGATCACAAGAGCCCTAGACTTTGTGTATGGATGTATGTCGTTTTATTTACATTTTTGTTGAGTGGGGCCTACGTGCCTCTTGTTTTGGGACTATCATCTCCCGAGGCTTGTTTGTATATTTCCATGTACTACTTTCATTTGTAATGAGAGTAGATAGTTTTTGGTCAGGTTTTATTTTTGACAAGCTTATGGAGTCAGAGACCCAAGGTGATACATGAAGGCGTGAAACAAGAAGAGCCACAAGGCCCATTGGAACGACAATGGGTTCATTATTTATGTAATAATATAGGACCATCCTAGACAAACCATAGACTCACTGCGGGATCAGAGGGTCGCATAGGTTGGGCTTATGATCATCCTAACAGGGGTATGCTATGTTTTCTGCATGCGGCGTATTTATTTAAACGCTTTCATGAATATTGGATATTTATGCATGATAAAACACTTAATGTGATGAGGTCTCGATCGTGGGATAAACTCTCATTTGGTTGAACCAAATTAAATAGTAGGTCCAGAATAGACTTGGATCAAAATGGTATTTTGATATGTCCGAGCCTTCCATCTACAACAATGTAGTGAGGAAGCTACCACTACCCAAGTGGGGTCTCACGAGTCGTGGCACACTTGGACTAGGGAAACGCTGCACTATTGTTGTGAACAAAGAGATTGCACTCGTTGTTTCCTTATCTCACGAGTCGTGGGGGACGATAGTTGAGGCATGATTTGGTTGATGGGTCGGGCCCAACACTAAGTAACATGGTTTGCTTGGATTCCTCGGAACCATGCGAATAGATGAGGTAAAATATCTTGAGAATCTCATTGGATGAGAAGGATATTGGATATCTCCCATAAGGTTTTCTTCATGTGAATCGTAAAAGTGGGGCATGGAGATTACGCTTGTGGATCCCAAGCCCACTAGGAAATGGTTTCCCGAATCCACTTGAGAGTGGTGGACTCCATATAAATAGTGGGAGGGTTAAAGACTAAAAGACCATGTCTTCCACTTGAACAATAGTATTACCATCATCTGCTAATTTCTGCTTTACATTTTTATAAATGTAGATATGTCTAAGTATCCGTTGACCACGATACTTGAGACTAATAAGTTTAACGGAACGAACTACTCGAACTAGCTGAGAAACCTGAGGATTGTCCTCGATTTCGAGAACCAAGGCTACGTCTTGGACAAGCCACCGCCGAGCGACTTACCGGAGGGGTCCACGCCAGAAGAAAGTTTGACGTTCGAGAAATGGCATGAGGACAACCGGAAAGTATGCAGTATCATATTGGCATCGATGTCTAACGACATCCATAAGCAGTATGAGAGGTTGGACAATGTCTCCGCCATAATGCTCCGCATGAACGAGGTTTATGCGATTCTAGACAGGCATATTAGATATGCCGCCACAAAAACATTCTTTGGCACCAAGCTGGCTAAGGGATCCTCTATACAAAGTCATGGAGTCAAGATGCTCTTCCTAGTGGAGAAACTCGAGGACGTTAAAGTTGGCTTAACAATGACAAGTACATTGAAGTGATCCTCCAGTCGCTTCCTCCGTCCTATGACCCGTTTGTTGTAAACTACAACATGAATCGACTTGAGAAGTCTATTCATGAGTTGATCAATATGCTGGTGCAATACGAGGCGACGACCCACAAGTCGGCGCCGGCGATATTGATAGGAGAGGCTTCGACCTCCAAGGCGAATGGCAAGAGGGTTGGACGTTGGAAGAGGAAGAAGGGAAAAGAGAAGAGGTTGCGGCCCCTGCTTGAGCTCCTGGCGCCTCTATTGCCCCGTTGGGAATAGGCAAAGGGAAAGGGAAGGCCCGTGGTTCTCAACGGGGTCCAAGGCAAATGATGTCTGCATGCATTGCCAAGGAAAGGGGCATTAGAAGAGGGAGTGCCCACAACTCCTCGCTAATCCAGGTATGTTTGTGGTTGAACTAAACATGATAACTAATTCTGCTTTATGGGTATTGGATACCGGGTGTGGTGCTCACACGTGCAACGATTTGTAGGCACTGCAAAGAAGCAGAAGGCTAACCAAGGATGAGATGATCCTGAGGCTAGGCGATGGCAAGGCCGTTGCAGCGGAAGCCGTAGGTTCAATGGAGTTAGGCATTCGTAGTTATGTTAGGATTGTACTAAACGACTGTTTCTATATACCTAGCATGATTAAGAATATTGTATCAATCCATGTCCTTGATAAGGAGGTTTATTCGTTCACCATCAATAAAAATAATTTTGATATTATAAATGATGGTGTTTCTCATTTGCTTGGTACATTGGTGAACGATCTGTACATACTTCAACAGTCTAATTGGATTATGACTGCGGAACATAAACGGAAACATGATAATCAAGATAATGCACAGATTTGGCATACGAGGTTAGGTTATATTTCTAAGGATGGGATAAGAAGCTTGGTGGACTCAAAGAGTCTAGAAATAGAAGATTTGGACAACCTACCAACCTGCGAATCCTATCTGAAGGGAAAGATGACCAAGAAACCCTTTGTTGGACAAAGTACGCTAGCCAATGGTCTGTTGGATTTGATCCATATATCTGTGGCCCACTGAATACTCAGGCTAGAGGTGGGTACTCATACTTCATAACCTTTATCGATGACCGCTCACGGTATGGTTATGTTTACCTGATGAGGTACAAGTCTGAAGCCTTTGGAAGGTTTAAGGAATACAGACTTGAAGTAGAGAACCAAACGAGTCATAAGATCAAAGCCCTTCAGTCGGACCGAGGAGGAGAGTATTTGAGTAGTGAATTTGTTGATTATCTAAAAGAGAATGGGATTCTCTCTCAGTGGACCCCTCCCGGAACACCACGGTTGAATGGTGTGTTTGAAAGGAGGAATCAGACCTTGTTGGACATGGTCCGATCCATGATGAGTTTTACCAAACTCCACTTATCCTTCTGGGGTTATGCTCTTGAGACGGCGGCCAAAGTTTTGAACTTGGCGCCATATGAGATATGGCACGGCAAGCCTATCTCCTACAAATACTTGAAAGTGTGGGGTTGCCCCGCATATGTCAAGAGATTAGTGGGAGATAAATTGGACTTCAGATCTAGTTTATGCAGGTTCATCGGGTATCCGAAAGAAACTGTGGGGTGTTATTTCTATGATTCCTCCGAGAAAAAGATTTTTGTCTCGCGAAACGTAGTGTTCTTGGAAAAGGGTTTTCCATCGGATAGTCGACGCGATGACGTACTCCTTGAGGAATCAAGTGAGGTACCCCATGAGGCAGCAGTGATATCTGAGCCAGTAGTTCCCACTGATAATGTTCCAGTCCTTCGTAGGTCGGTCAGAGTATCCCAACCACCTGATAGGTATGGATTTCTGCGCCTGACCGGTCAATTGGATAATGATCCAAAGACGTAAGGAGAAGTGATGTCGGATATCGATTCAGATAAATGGCTTGAGGCCTGAAATCCGAGATGGACTCAATGGGTGTAAACCAGGTTTGGACCCTAGTGGACGGACCCAAAGGGGTAAAACCCGTAGGGTGTAAATGGGTCTACAAACGTAAGCTTGGAGCGGACGGGGAGCTTACAACCTTCAAAGCCAGGCTTGTGGCGAAGGGTTACACTCAACGACTCGGGGTCGATTTTGAGGAAACCTACTCACCTGTAGCAATGGCTAAATCCATTCAGATATTGCTTGCCATAGCAACATGGTATGACTATGAAATATGGCAGATGGACGTGAAAACCGCCTTCCTCAACGGTTTCGTAGAGGAAGAGATCTATATCGATCAACCGGAAGGTTTCATATCTGTAAGAGAAGAGCAGAAGGTCTGCCGTCTCCAAAGGTCCATCTATGGTCTCAAACAAGCTTCCCGAAGCTGGAACATACGTTTAGACGAAGTCATACGGGGATATAATTTCATCAAGAACGAGTCCGATCCTTGTATATACAAGAAGATCAGTGGGAGCTCGGTTGCATTCCTGGTGCTTTGCTTGGATGACATCTTGCTCATTGGGAATGATGCTAAGATGTTGGGAACCAGTAAAACTTGATTGTCAACACAATTTTTCATGAAGGATATGGGTGAGGCATCCTACATCCTTGGCATCAAGATCTACAGAGATAGATCTAGAAGGATGTTAGGAATGGCCCAGTCTTCGTACATTGAGAAAGTCTTGAAGATATTCAAGATGGAGAACTCAGAACGAGGATTCCTTCCTATGAGGCATGGAATTAAGTTGCCCAAGAAGTAGTCTCCTAAGACTAATGAGGAGCTTAAACGGATGTTGGACATCCCCTATGCTTCTGCCGTAGGCACCATTCAATACGTTGCCCAGTGCACTAGACCTTATGTGGCTTTCGCTTTGAGCGTGACTAGTCGATATCAATCGTGTGCTGGGGAGGCACACTGGAGTGCAGTCAAGACTATCCTGAAGTACTTGAAGAGGTCTAAGGACATATTCTTGATCTACGGTGGAGGAGAATTGATACTGGAAGGCTATAGCGACGCTAGCTCCCATTCGAATGATGATGATGCCAAGTCTCAGTCTGGTTTTGTGTTCAGACTAAATGGTGGCGTGGTTGCTTGGAAGAGTTCCAAGAAGGCTACCACGGCGGACTGCACCACAGAGTCTGAATACATAGCAGCTTCGGAAGCTGCTAAGGAAGTAGTTTGGATGAAGAGCTATACCCAAGAGTTGGGTATAGTGCCTAGCATCGCTGAGCCAGTGGTTATCTTCTGCGATAACAACGGGGCCATAGCGCAAGCAAACGAACTAAGATCTCATTACCGATCCAAGCATATTCTTAGACGCCACCATATGCTCAGAGATGGTTAGCAGGGGTGACGTTCAGATGGACCGAGTCAGCTCCACAGAAAACATAGCAGATCCACTTTCTAAGCACGTGCCGCAAGTTGCCTATACTCAGCATCTGGATAAGATGGGTTTGAGGTCAATGGGTGATTGGCTTTAGGTCAAGTGGGAGATTGTTAGAATAGGTGACCAGAAAGCCAATAGGTTTGGTATTTTGTAACCTATTTGACAACTTGATATAATGTAATATTATGTAATGAATAAAATGAGTATTTGTTACCTTTGGTACTTTCTTTGTTGCGCTCATTTTCCATATGCTAAAATGGTATTTTACATATATCGAAACAAATCCCACAGACCATGATTGACAACTCATGCAGTTGGGTCACGCATTGGATGGTGGTCATGAAACCAACTGATAAAGAGTTGGGTCTGAAATATTCCAAGTCGAGGACCTCGAGACAGGGCATCGAGAGTTTTATAGAGACTTGCACCAAGAGTCGTGTTCATTGGATGGGTGTCATGTTTCATCAGCGACAGGTATGGGACGCCTACACGATCTTGATTGGTTGGTTGACTGGGGTCTAGCCGACTGAACTGACTCGCGGGGATCATCATATGAAAGCCTTGGAGGCTTGGTCGATATGATTGGATTTCCCCAGTTCTGATAGTATGGGAGTAGTCCTCAAACTTGAGGAACCATGGCAGTAACGTGCACAGGAGGACTGTATCTCGGATCTGGCGAGAGGTGATCATTCTGTAAGATGATCATTATAAGCCTTGTCCAGTGTTGTCAGAATGTGTAGCGAGGACGGTGGGTTCCAAGAAGAGGATCCGTCCCCTGTCAGTATATGATAGAGGTATCTCCAATGTATTTGGAGACACGTTCATACGTAGTCTCGAGTACTAAGCATAGATGTCTAGTCAAGGATGGGAATCGACGCCCAATTCCATACCCTAGACTAAGGCCGGGAGATGGTAGACGGCAGGACCGTACCCGTACGAAATTGGCGCCTAAATGTTCACACCAATATTCACCTAGTCTCTAGTGCCATGGACCGTTGCTAGACGGCCACCCATGAAAACGGGCCCTTGTGGGACACGGGCCTAAGTCTAGCTTAGGGTGAACCTAAAGGGTCACACACAAATCACCGAGAAGGTGGAGAAATTGGCTTAGAGTCAAGTTTGGAGGATAGTTAAGTAATTGAATTACTTAAGGAATTGTCCATTCGATGGACGAGCCGATATTGTATCGGGCCCTCGTTTAATTGATAAATGGGATTTATCGGTTAACATAGAGAGTTGAAGTATTGGATCTTTTAATTGGATTAAATATCAATGGGAATTATTTAAGTGGACTTTGAATTGAATGGGATTTAATTTTGGGTTCGTTGTAATTGGATTACAGTGAAATCCGGTCCGTTAAATTTGACCTGAGAGGTATATTAATTCCACTTTTGGAATAGGAAGAAGTTGGACTTCCTCCTTAAATAGGCATGGCCAAAAATACCACCTTGGAGGAGGCAAAAATCGGTCATGCTATGCTTGATGTGGTTGACTTGTCTCTTCTGGTAATAAACAAATCAATTCCAATCAAGCCTCTCTCTTTTGGTATGATTTGATCATACCTTAAGAGATGGTAGACTTGATTGAAGAATTAATGGGATTGATTGGGATGTATCTAGACATCCTTGGATGAACCTAGACACATTCCAATAATCAGATTAATTTTGTATATATATACATATATATATGAGTATATACAAAATATCATAGCAAGAGAATCAATATTCATCTTTTTCTAGGAAAAAGAAGAAAAAAAAAATCACACCCTCTCCCTCTAGCTCTCAGCCACTCTCTCCCTCTTTACTTGTGTTCTTCATTTGGTCTTGGATCAATTGGAAGAACAAAGTAAGTTTAAGAAGAACACTAATTGATAGTGTTGATCTTCTTAAATCGAATCCTCCTAGATCTGTTTTCCTCTAGCAAGGAAAATGAGGAAAACGAGCATCTCTTCGGGTGTGGTGTGGATCACCTTTGGAGAGTTCATACTTTTGAGCTTTGTGAGTATTCCGGAGAGGAACAATGCAAGTAGCCGATTACGAGATAAACTACAAAGATAAAGTCGGTCTTTTACGCTTTAGTAGTT
Source organism: Sesamum alatum (assembly GCA_034509735.1). Lineage (NCBI taxonomy): Eukaryota > Viridiplantae > Streptophyta > Magnoliopsida > Lamiales > Pedaliaceae > Sesamum > Sesamum alatum. The sequence continues at coordinate 9,507,014 of JACGWO010000011.1, read as the reverse complement.
TATTATTTTTCTATGCCCTATGTCTAATATGCGAATATATAATATTGTTACATCCTACATCGAACGCTCGGTTGAGCACCCAAGGGAACACCCCTTGGGATTTTCAATATGGTAGTATTATTTTTAAAAATATTTTTTTTTTTAATATTTTTAAAATACTAACCGAGTCCACCGGTCCAACCCGACGGGTTCCGGATCCGGGCCCGAGTCCTGGATTTTCTTGACTGGACGGGTTTTAAATTTTGACAAACCCGTATCAGATCCACCGCATTGTCATCTCTATTTATATGAGAGAGCCTACAAACCCTCGCGCGGAGAGAACTCCATAACCGATTATTTGTATGTGTATTTGGATATGCTAAATTCTTTGTTGGGTGTATAGATGAATTATATGTATCTCTAATATTTAAAAAGTAGGGTATGGGTCTAGTATTCATTGTGGAATGTAGTATTAAGTACTTACATGACCTGTATTTGAACTGAAAAGAAACTCTTGACTAAGACATAGACATGTGGAGTTATTACTTATTAAACTCAATTCAACATTTGGTTAGAGGGCACAGTAGACCGTGGAATGCGGGCAAAGTTCAAAGAATTAATGCAAGAATATTCTCTCCATTTATAGCTATCTATATAATTAATTTCAGAACTCCATATATGATTTCGAATTATCATATAGGTGTGGAGTCTATTTTTATATTGATATGTGTATATTTTCTTTTTGTTTACTTTGAAGTTGTTATTGGTAATTTTAGAAATATATTGTTGTAATGTTGCTCACTGAATATTGTAATAGTCTATTGATTATTTTAATAATATTATTATATTTTCTAAAAAAATATAGTTAAATTTATGATATTTCCCCTTTGTTTTCGATTAGGGTCTTGATATTTTAGCATCTTTTAATTGGGTTGGATTTTTATTTTATCTTTCATTCAATTTCATATAAACTAATTATGTGTACACTTTTTTTTCATAAATATAATAAATTATTTAATTATTTTGCATATATATTTCATTTAAAATATAGACGTTATGTGTTCAATTTTTTCCTTAAATAAAATAAGTGACATATTTTTTAGTTGATGAGAGAATTTAACAAACATTGATGAATTGCACTCGAATTGGTGACAAGAATTTTTCATTTCTGGATATTGTATCTACAGAATGGAAAAAAGCTAATGAAGAAGAAGACCCCTACCTATGTCTCTATATCTATGTTTTTAAATTTGAACTGGATCGGCCGGTTCGACCGTGAACTGGATCTGAGGCCGGTCAGGGTAAGGGTATAAAAATCGAAATGGTCAAACCCGGCATGCATCAGTCAAAACTCGACAAAACTGGTCTAAATCGGCCAAAATCGGTGGAAACCGGTAAAACTCGGCTCGTATTTAGAAAAAAAAAAAAGAAAGAGAAGAAGAAGGGAGAGACGCGGCGTCGGACGGAGCTAGTGTGACTGTTGTAGCGTCGGACGGAGCTGGACGGCATGAGTCGCCGGTCATGGAGGCGGGAGTGAAGAAGAACAAAGAAGAAAATGGGTTTGGTGGGGGAGAAGGAGAGAGTGCAGTGAGGATGTGAGAAGAGAAGGAAAAGCACGATGGATGGTGCGGGAGGGAAGAGGAAAGGGAGGTGAGGGTGGGGGTGGGGAAAGGAAGAAGGGAAGAGAGTGTTGGGGAAGAGAATAAGGAAGGGGCGGTCACGAGGGAGGGAGAAAGAAGGAAAGTGGGTAGGTGGGAGAAGATGAAGAAGGGCTAGGTAGAATATAAATTATTATATTTTATATATTATTGATAAATGTATTAGTTTTAGAAATAATTTTTACAAATTGTTGGGGGAAGATGAAGAAGGAAATCGTAGGTGGAATATAAATTATTATATTTTATATATTATTGATAAATGTATTGGTTTTATAAATAATTTTTATAAATTGTTGTATATATATTTTTGATTTCTTGTTAAATTTTTTTGAATAATAATAATTATTGTTTAATTGAATGAAATTTAATTTGAAATCTTTTATTTAAATATATTTGTTTTTTTGTCTTAATCAATAAATATATAATGTGTATAATATGCTACATATATATATATAGGTTGTGTTTACAGCCACATATTAGCCCCTATATCCAGGTTAATAGGTATGAACCAGTTGTTTACTTCTAAAATGCTCGGCCCGCTACTATGGAGCAAAGCCCTCTACTCGCCCCTACAAGATGCCATATAACAATCCAACTTGAATTCCCCATATTATTAATATATGGAGCCCACATCCATTCCTATTAAACTTTTATACCCTCCTTGTCCCCGTTTCTGATATGGAAAATGTCCAAATTGCCCCTAAATGTGAAGAAAATTGCACTACTTTTCCATCAATGTTCTGACATTGATTTAAAGTGGCATTTAATGTATTTGCTTTCCCAATTTCTCTGCAACTCCAACTCCACCTTCACCTTCATCTCTTCAACTCCTCTTATAAGTATATTGATCAGCTTCTTCTCTTTGTGCTCTCACCTTTCACTTTCAAAAACACTTTCCCAAATTAAAATTAAAAAAACAAAAATCCATTTAAAAAACAAATGTGTGTTTAAGAAGACAAACACGCAGGAGAGCGTGTTTAAGAGGAGGTGGGTTGTTGGGTTGGTGGATGAATTGGAAGAGGAGGAGCTGAGGAAGAGGGGACGGTGAGGAAGTTGGGTGATGATTTTGAGAGGGTGGCGAAGGAATTGGGGTTGGCTGTGAAAAATGGTGGACTGTGGCGGCTAGAACAAGGGGCAAGAAGCATGATAGGAATGTGGTATTGATGAGGGGAAAATCAAGATAAGAAAGAGAAAATTAGAAAAGGGAGGAGGGAAGGTAGGTGCCATTCTTGTGGGAGTTGCTGTTGGGATTAGAAGTTCACCACGGTTGGCGAAGTGTGATGCATCTACTTAGGCCTCCTTTCCTTGTAAGGATTAGCCATGATATCATGGCTAATCTTTGTTAGTAATATGTTTACTTTTTTTTAACCCAACTCGTGATTAGTGAAGAAAGGCCCGTATGTTGGGGTGATAATTGCAGGATTAAAATCCACTTCTCCACCCTCAAATTATTTTATCACCATAGCTCACTTCTTTTGATTAATTTTCCATTTTCCTTTATGTCCCCATCATTTTTCTTTTTATACCCACTTTGCTCTTCGGTTTTGATTTTATTACATCCAAAAAATTGGTCATGATGTGACAACACATGCAAAAAAAATTTAGTAATGTGACAACACATGCAAAAACACTATTCACATACACAAAAGTCAAGATGAATAATGATTTAATCCTACTTCTCAATATTCAAGTAAACAAAATACTAAACAGTCTCACTTGCTCTTATCACACTTTTAATCACATTTTAGTCAATCCAAACTTAATCCATACCCAAGAAGTAAAGGTGTCCTTAAAGGTGTTTGATGATTTGTCTGACCCAAAACATTTGTAGATTATTTTTTTCCGTTCAATTTTTATCTTTCTTTTTTGGATTTGGGATTTGTGTTGCTCTAGCTAGGTACTTGTTTTGTAGTTTTCTTGATCAAGAAACGAGACATCAAAATGTGAATTGAAACTTATTGTTCTGTGTTATACAAATTTTTGGCTTCCAAAGGTGGTTTTAGCATTTTTTATGCAACAGGAGGGATGTGACGGTATTGAAATTGCATGGGCAAAAATGTAATTGTAGTCACAATCTCAATTGGAGTAGCTAATAGTAAAAGATCTGTTATTTTTGTATTTGGATTATTGCCCATATAACTGATGCAAAGTAAACCTACTATGAGATAATTTTGTATAGGCTAGTATAATAGATAGTATGGGTATACTATAATGTGGGTTAATATAATATGGTCCGGTAGACATGGCCATCTAGTATAGTCCGTGTCTACTTTTTTTTAATCCGGTCGAACCAGTGATCCAGTAACCTAGTAACTTGTCCGATTCAATCTCTGGTTCGATTTTCAAACATTGTTCTATATACACGTGAGACAGTTAGAAAAATCTAACCAACTAACTATACTTAACAGCAACGGGCCCCACCTGAACCCCCAGCTAAGCTAACAAATAAAATAGCAAAAAAATGTGTAATCTATACTATTATATAAAGCAAACCCTATTTTCATTAATAAATGGCAGTTACTTACACCGCAACACCAATTTTTTAATTATGCCGATTATACCCCTAAGTTAGTTTTTATTTATTTTCTTTCTTTCTTTCTTTTTTAAATGCAATGTGTTGATTAATATGTATATTTTCTTATTTACAATAACTTTAAAGCATACAATATTATTTCATATGCACGCAGGGACGGCGTGCCACGACGACTAGTACTATTATAAAGAGAAGGGGTTTTATAGATATAAAGTGGAAGTTTTTATACCCCTTCACCAAATTATTGTAATACCAAAAATACCCTCCAACTTCCTAATTCTATTCAATTAAGTTCCTTTCGAAAATTAATTTCATGCAATTATATGTACTCAAAAATTAAATTTACTCCCATTTTGTTTTAGTTTATTATTAATTGAAATAAAAATAAGATATTAGTATTTGTATTGCATGTAACTATAATCGTCATTGTTAATATAACAAATATTCTATAAAATTTCAATTCTTAATTTAATTTGAATAAAATACTGTATTGATAATTAATGCATTAGAAAAAAATTATCAAACAGTTTTTATATGTGAAGTCGTAGGACAATGATAAATTTTAAGATACTCGAATAAGTTATGAAATTCAATAAAATAAAAATTTTATTAAAAATTATCCGTGCAAGTACTGCGTGCAATAGTTTCTAGTATGAACTAACAAAAACGCGAGCACATAAAACACGACTACAAGAAGAATGAAGAGATGAAGATGATCAGCATCCTGGCAACACTACAACAGATAGCATAATCTCTACACAGTGATGCGGCTTGCGACTTGATCGGTGCCCCGTTGCGCAAGGTATTGTCCGCTTTGGCTCTGTATGAGCCTCACGGTTTTGTCCTGAAAAGGCGCCTTGCTAAGGAGAGGAGGTATTGGGGCTTATAAGCCACTCAAGCTCCTCGTTTGCAACCGATGTGAGACGCTTGCTACATCATCAGCCCCCCAGACGAGGGGCTTGGGACGGGCACATGGCCTCGTTCCCACAGACGGCGCCAAATGATGCGGCTTGCGACTTGATCGGTGCCCCGTTGCGCAAGGTATTGTCCGCTTTGGCTCTGTATGAGCCTCACGGTTTTGTCCTGAAAAGGCGCCTTGCTAGGGAGATGAGGTATCGGGGCTTATAAGCCACTCAAGCTTCTCGTTTGCAACCGATGTGGGACGCTTGCTACATCATCACACACGTATCTATCTATATATATATATATATTAAAATAAATAGAAATGAAGTAATAAAACAAATATATCGAGCGATAAACTCTACATGCTAGAGATAACACCTAATTATGGGAATTGAAATATAAACCTCCTTTATTTACAGCTTAGTCTTGGTAGATGAATACATCACAAAGTACATCCAAGTTTAGCTTGTTTCCTTCCGCCCAGATAACATTATCATCACCATACACCTCATGTTCAGCACGTTGTACACTTTTGGGGCCGAAAAATGAAATAATTTACATCTCTATATTTGTTTAAAATGAAGTAATTTACTTCATTAGACAGGGAGATAAATTGCTTCATTTTAAAAAACATAGGGAGATAAATCGCTATTTTTTTTATAGGGGGTAATTTGCTTATTTGCAATACACAATGGGGTAAATTACATTAAACTCTTAAATATAATTTATCCCCTAAAAAGCATTTTTAGGGGAAATAGCGGTTTTCATCCCATAACTTAGGGCCTTTCACTTTTAGTCCCATTGGATACGGAATTCTCACTTTTGGTCCTGTAACTTTAAAAAAGTAGCATTTTCGATCCCATGATACTTTCCATTAGATATTTAACAGAAAGTGTCACGTGGCCATTAAGTGCATGGACCAAAAGTGTTACTTTTTGAAAGTTATGGGACCAAAAGTGAAAATTTCATAACATATGAAACTAAAAGTGAGAATCCCATAATATATGAAACTAAAAGTGTAAAGGCCCTAATGGCCACATGCTAAGCACGTGGTGTTTTTTATTAAAATATTTAACAAAAAAGTCACATGAGACTAAAAGTATTATTTTTTAAAAATTATGAGATCAAAATTGAAAATTTGAAAAGTGAGAAAACCTTTAAGTTACATTGTAGACCTCATTCTTGAATTGAACTCAAAATAGAGTTCAAATTTGACCTCCAACTCACGCAAATAATTGGAGAGCAGCCAAACCACTAGTATAAAAAGTAGTAATATATAAATGATAAAATAAGCAATAAAGTTCAAGTTTATTGACCAAGTAAACAAAGAGAAATGATGAACTTTCTTTTGGCTTGTGCATTTGTGTTCACATAATTGTTCGACTCCTTTATCCCTCAAATTTATTCTCAAGTTAGAAAAGGAGTAATTGGAGGTCAAATACATGCTAAATTCGTGTCAAGTGAGAATACCACATACTCTTTGAAAATTTAAAAATAAGTATGTATCAGAAATTTATCTATCCAGTACAGTAATCTATTCAGTGCAGTAAAATTTTTATAAATTAATACTCGACAAATTAATAAGTTATCTAAAATAATATTTTTTCTTGATCCTGACTTGGGCCCAAAATCTAAATTAATAATTTTAATAAATTAATAAGATAATAATTTTTCACAAGATCCTTATATAAATTTATGGTCCCTTCAATATTATAAATAAATAATTCTATAAAATTACAAATATAACTAGGATAACTTAGTACAATATGATTCTACGGTTGTTTGCTTTTTCTTAAAATTTAATTATAATTGTATTTAATCTCTAACTTTTCTTACTCCATTCAAAAGCTCCGATGTTGCATTCTTATACTGCAACAAAAAATTGCGAAGAGTTGTTGCCCCTATGAGTGCTTCCTCCGCGTAATTGGTTGCAACGACATTATATCATAGTGCTTTTTGGACACCTTTTAGGTATGAAGCCATAGTTGGTTGGTTTTGATTTGAATTAACTAATTAAGAATGTTTGATGTTGTTTATATAATGGTTGATTTCCTTACCATATATGAACTTATATTAAATTTTAACTAGTATTACGTACTATAATGAACTTTGTCCTTTTGTTTTTAGGGAGATATATTATATTTAATTAGTCTTATTGTACATGAACATCATACAATTAATAAATAAAAATATATATATTTTATTCATGAAATGTAGGTTCGTTGAATCAAAAAAATTCTCTTTAAATTAATAAATTATTAATTTATCAATTAATTAATACCTTTTTAAATTAATAAAATTACGTAATCTCGACATTATTTATTTATATATTGTATACGAATATAACATTTACACTATTTGTATTGAATATTTGGTTAGCAGGCGCAATAGACCGTGGAATGCGGGCAAAGTTGAAAGCAACCTTCCAATGAGTGCAACAATATTCCTCCCATTTATAGCTATCTATGTAATTACTAATATCATGATATTTCCCCTTTCTTTCCTTCTAGGGTCTCGATCTATTAGGATTTATTCATCGGGTTGGATTTTATTGTATCTCCTTTTATTTAAGAGATAATTACACTTTTCTTTCCTGAGATTTGGTGTCATTACACGTAAATTTCTTGTAATTTAAAAAATTACATCTAGTACCCTAGATTTGCTTCTATCTAACAAATAGGTCCCTTCGTTAGTCAAAATTTATCGAATTTATTGATATTAACAAAAAAAAAATGAATTAAAGGTGAGATTTGCATCGATTGACTTATTACTGACTTATTGTAGGTCAATCGAACCTTTTTATGACCAAACTACCCTTATATATCGTCATACGTTAATGCATGAGATGAGGTATATCTTCACTGTTATAAGAGTAATTTGGTCATAAAAGATTTGTTTGACATGCATTAAGTCATTAATGAGTCAATCGAGGGTAAATATCGATTTTCATTAAGTTTTTTGTTAATATAAATAAATTTGGTGAATTTTAACTAACGGAGGGACCTATTTGTTGACAGAAGCAAACCTCAGAAAGACTAGATGTAATTTTTCAAACCACAGATAGTTTACGTGTAATTACACCAAACCTCAGGAGAGGAAGTGTAATTATCCCTTTATTTAATATATATATATATAAGTTACGTGTGCAAAATATTTTCTTAAATAAAACAATATAATCTTTATAAATAATATAATCTCTATACACATCATACAGATATATTAAATGAAATAAAAATGTAACATAATTCGAAAAATAAGTAATCATGTATGATTATGAGAATGGTAAAATAAAAACTCCTTTATTTACTTAGCCATGTACATTAATACATCACGAAATACATTCAAGTTTAGCTTGTTTCTTTTGTGCCCAAGATAACATTGTAACGATGCACCTCAAGTTCAATCCGTTGTACATTTTTCGGACAAATGCCTCAAAATATCACCCAATTCATCGAACGAGCTTCCACCTTCACTAATGGCATCCGCCGCTGCCTTGCCCAATGCCACGGCACGAGCCCTCCTCTTCGTCCACTTCTCACTCGTAACTTCGGCTAGGCGTTGCACCAAATCGTCTGAATCAAGCACGGTTTCGGCCCCCTCACACACCCTAATCGCAACGTCCAACTGGTCCACCAACAGAGTCGCATTTAGAAATTGATCAGCGCCCATCGGCCATGCAAGCATCGGCACTCCAGCCACAATACTCTCCAACATCGAATTCCACCCACAGTGTGTCAGAAACGCACATACAGCTCTGTGCCTCAGTATCAGCACCTGTGGGGCCCACCCCTTGATCACGAGCCCCCTTCCCGCCACACGATCCTCGAACCCTAGTGGGATCGATCCGTAATCTCCCTCGACGTGTCCCTTAGTCGCGCCCTTGACAGATAGGATGAATTTGACTCCACTTTTCTCCAACCCTAAGGCCAACTCTTTCATTTGCTTATTAGTCAGCACTGCTTGGCTCCCAAAGCATACGTACACCACAGTGTGATCTTGACACGTGTCAAGCCACGAACATATTTGGCTGATCGAAACGGAGCTGGACCCACCTCTCTCATTGGGCCCTACATCGGCAGGAGGCAACACAGGCCCAATGGCCCAAACCCGATCATGGCCGAATTCCTTCTTCAAATAGTCCAAATAAGCCCCTTCTAACCCGCCAAACGAATTGAATACCAACCCGTAACTCGACCCGTTAGCCAGAAACGAATCTCGGATGAACTCCGAATTCGGGTCTCCTTTGACATAACTCCGAAAAATAGGCGACAGCTGCCACCAAGGGTAAAATGGGGAATTCGGAATCCGAATAAACCCCACAATCTCATTGTCATCACTTTGATTTTTCCTCTGCGGCATTTCTAGCCACAAGGAATATATAAAGGAAATGGCGAAGGCGCCGGAGGGGAAGAAGGCGTAGCGGCGGATGCCGAGCTGGCGGGCCAGGTGGTGAGTCCACCCCAAGAACATGTCGGAGACGATGGCGGACGGCGGCGAGGGGTGATTGCGGAACCAGTGGACGATAGGATTGTGCAGGTCGGCCAAGGCGCAGATCATAGAGAGGAATCCGCTGGCGGGAAGGCCGACGGTGTTCTCGACGCCTGGGGGGATGGCAGGGTGCGACGGAAAAGGGAGGACGAGGGGGGTGATGGAGTGGGGGGTGGGCGGAGAGGAGGGGGCTGAGCAGAGCGAGGTTCTTTGGAGTGACGAGAATGGTTATCGTGAGGCCGCGGGCGGCGAGCTGGTGAGTTAAGTCTAGAAGGGGAATCATGTGCCCCTGCCCAGGGTAGGGGAAGATCAGGATGTGTGCGCCGGACTTCGACATCTGTTCCATCGTGTGTGTGTGTGTGTGTGTGTGTGTGTGAGAGAGAGAGAGAGAGAGAGAGAGAGAGAGAGAGAGAGAGATAAGTGAGTTAGGTTGGAGTGGGTGAAGCTTTGAAAGTAGGTTTAAGGAAAAGTTGATACTTCTAGATTCTTTCTGTTTGGACAGTTTAAGGAGTCGCACATGTCCAATTAATTTTTTTACTTTAAATAGTATTCTATGTTTTATGTTGGGGTAAATGTTATATTTGATATCTTAATTTTCATTTAAAATTACTTCCATCAAGTTCATTTTTTTATTTTAGAATTCTTAAAGCGATAATTGATTTTGATCATCAAACTTTGTCACTTATACAGTTTTAGTATTTAAATATTTTTAAATTGTACTTTTAATCTTCAAACTATTATTTTTTTAACAGTTTTGGTCCTTCCGTTGACTTAACCAGTAAAGTTAATAGAAATTTCATTTTTAGTGGAAAAATTAGGGATAATTGCGATTTTAATCCTCAAAACTTTGCCGCTTATGCAGTTTTGATCCTTAACATTTTAAGTTGTACTTTTGGTCCTCAAATTATTAATTTTTTTTTGACAATTTTGGTCCTTCCGTTAACTTAACGGTTAAAGTTAACCAAAATTTTATTTTTAGTGCCAAAAATTGTCATTCTACTCCCATCTTGTACTACTTTTCAAATTTTAGTCCATTGCACTCATTTTTTCCCATTTTTTTCAAACTTTAAGAGAGAAAAAAACAAAAAAAGATGAATTTAAGCAACAAAAAATCTATATAATCATATTAAAATATTATTGTGGAATGTTATGTTATGTTTGAGATTGTGGAATGTTATGTTAAATTGTGTCGATGTTTAATTAATGCAATACTATTTATTTTTTAGTATTTATGTTGTTTTTCCCGTTACACATATTGTAGGTATTGCATTATACATAACATAGGTTATTTACAATATTATAGTAAGATTATATAGGAATTTTGTTACTTAAATTTATCTTTTTCTTTCTCTCTTGAAATTTGAAGAAAAATGGAAAAATATAAGTGTTTTGGAATAAAATTTGAAAATAGTACAAAATGGGAGTAAAATGATAATTTTTTGCACTAAAAACGAAATTTTCATTAACTTTAATGGTTAAGTTAACGGAAGGACTGAAATTCCCAAAAACATAATAGTTTGAGGACCAAAAGTGCAACCTAAAAATGTTTAAGGACCAAAACTGCATAAGTGACAAAATTTGAGGACCATTATTGCATTTATCCCGAAAAAATTGTTTTTTTACTCTCATTTTGTGCTAGTTTTCAACTTTTAGTGTAATACAGTATTTTTTTTTCATTTTTCTTCAAACTTCAAAAGAGAAAAAAATAAAAAAAGATGAATTTAAGCAACATAATTTCTATATAATTTTACTAAAATATTGTCAAGAACCTGTTTTGTATATAACGCAATACCTACAATATGTATAACGCAAAAACCAACATAAATACTGCAAAATAAACATCCTTGCATTAATTAAATGTCGACACAATAATTTAAGATAACATTCCACAATCTAAAATTGAATAGTTCATAATCTTTACTTTAACATTCCACAATCTCAAACATTATAAAGTAATTAAAATCTAGTTCATAATCTTAGTACAAAACATAACATCATCCTTGTTGACTAGACTGAGATGCTCTAGATGAGCCTGAAAGCACCCTTGAAGTACTTCTTGAAACTTCATGATGCATTTCAGAAGCAACCCTTGAAGTATTCCTTATTGCTGTATTTGACAAAGCGGCTTTTAAGTTGGATGGAGTGATGAAAATCTAATAATGTTGCTGAAGTCCTAATAATGTTGTTGAAGTCCAAGCACGTTGTTTCTAGCTCATCTCAGTTCAACTTAAGGACCCCTACAGATTAAGTACATTCATTTCAGTACATGTGATGGAACAAAAATATTTCAAAAAAATATCCAGAGTGCAGCTTAAATTCAAATTTTTGCCACTTGAGCTACAATCAATATATGCACTTCTTACTCACCATATTGTATAAATGTATTTATGAAAATACTTTAATATAAGATTGATATCAATATTACTGGAAATTATAAAAAAGTTAAACCTAAAAATAGCAATATGTAATGGTATAGTTTATTTTGTTATTCAAGAAGAATATAACTAATATTGATAGTTATCTTAATATATATAATATTTAAAATATTACTACTAATATATATATTAGTAGTGTTATATATATATATAACACTACTAATATATAATATTCAAAATATTACTACATGAAAAATTAATATATTAGGAATGTTAAGTGTATATATTATAACATATTTATTAATTGAATAATTTTTTTTATAAATATCTCAAGATATATAATATATAACATTAAATTTTAAAAATAAGAAATAATTATGTAAAATTATATAAATTCGCATATGAAAATTAATATCTATTTTTTTAATATATATTTTTCCTATTAATATTCCATTGTTAAGATAAGTATCAATACAAATTTTATTCTTCTTGAATAATAAAATAAAATATATCATTAAATATCGATATATTTTAGGTTTAACTTTTTTAAATTTTTAGTAATATTAATATCAATTTTATATTAAAGCATTTTCAGAAATATAGGTTATAGAAGATAGTTGAGGCCTTAGGAGACCCAAGTTCAAATTCCATGAATAACGTATTTTTAAGGGAAAATTGCAATTTACCCCCTATGAAAAATAAAATAGCAATTTACCTTCCTGTATTTTTTAAAATGAAGTAATTTATCTCCCTGTGTTTTTTTTAAAATGAAACAATTTACTTCCTTAGACAGGGAGGTAAATTGCTTCATTCTAAAAAACTTAGGGAGGTAAATCGTTATTTCTTTTTCATAGAGGGGTAATTTGCTCATTTGTAATATCACAAGGGGTAAATTGCATTCAACCATATTTTTTAGTCACTCATGTGTATGCCACATCACCGTTACATCATTAATTCTTTGCTTGTTGGACATTCCGGTGAACACGTGGCGAATTCCCGCAAAAAATACCAGGAAATTGATTGAAAACCCTAAATCGGACTAAATATCATCAATTTTGTAAGTTATATGACTAAATAAATAAATGACATAGTTACAGGACTAAATTTAATATTGGATAAACTTACCGGACGAAAAATATAATTTTCTCAATGATTTATTTTTATATCCAATAAACTAATTAAATGACATAAATAAATAACATGAAAAAATAGCATCAGATAGTTGCATAAAAAAGGTCCTTGCATTTAACACAAATTGTTTGCAAGTAATAAAGTTTGCAACTATCTTCACGTTGATTGGATGTTGCGTACCATATGTTATTAACATCAATTTTCTCAACATGACCAACAACGTAAAAAGATTACATGTACATTAAATTACAGGGCAAAATATTTTTTTAGTCTCGTTAAATAGGGTCAAACTCGTTTTTGGTACCATTATTTATCCAAGTGTAGGTTTTGATCCCATTAAACCCAAATTCAGGCTTATTTGGTCCCACTAAGTCATTTGTCATGCTCTGCACATGACTTATTGTGGTCCCAATAATTCTAAAATTTCTAACGGACATAAATGGAGTCAATAAGTCATGTGCAGAGCACATGAGTTATTGGGACAAAATAACTTTGAATTTGAATTTGAATGGGATCAAAATCTATACTTAGATAAATAATGGTACCAAAAATGAGTCTGACCCTATTTATTGGGACTAAAAAAATATTTTGCCCTTAATAATCATATTGATGCAACCCCGCCCGCCGCCCCTCCCCAAGATGTACAATTTTCCACCAAAAGACTTATTACCAGAAATAATTATGTTCACTCATTGTTTTAAAACTATATCGATGCTTAATTGGTGCCTCATTCCAAATAAGTCAAAGGCATTACATGTTGGAGCATATTTCTCTTTTGGTTAGTCAATCAAAAAAATAATTAATTGTAGTTTTGATTTGCAATTTGCTCCTTTGTTTTATGTTGCTTCGAATAAACAAAAGGGTGAGTTGATTGAATAAAATAAAATGCGTAAATTCATGAACAAGATGATAAAAACATTATTATGATTAAATGAACCTTCCTCATTTAAAGTATGAAAAAGATTCTTGATTTATTTTGGAGTTAAATTAATAAATTAGAATGTAGGAAAAATATTAACTTTATACTAACGAAAACTCGAATTTAAATGTTGGATCGTATTTCTTTTTTAGTTAGTCAATTCGAAAAATAATTAATTATAATTTTGATTTCATTTTGTCTCCTTGTTTTATGTTGCTTCTTATGGACAAAATGGTGAGTTGAATAAATAAAACAAAATGGGCAAATTCATGAAAAAGACAATAAAAAGATTATTACGCTCAAATGGACCATCCTTACAATTTACAATAATCTACCAAAACTTGGAATTCAGTCAAAAAAACTTTAACACTAATTACAGATTCACAAAAACAAAAACAAAAAAAAGAGATTTAAAAATTATAAAACTATATCAAGTAAGAAAGAAAAGTTCGAAAATTATTGAAAAAATTGCAACAATTAATAAACTAAAAAAAAATCCAATAAACATTAAGAAAGTAATGAAACGAGCAGTGGACATACTATGACCAACGATGAAGTAAGAAGTGAAATTTTCTATCAAAAGGCCAACAAATCAAAAAGTTAGTATACTTTTTTTGTTTTTCTTTTTGAAGTGAGAGCGATGAACTATTATTAGTTGAATGAAATCTATTATAGTCATTCTTGCCGAATATCAATATCTAATAAAGACATTTACAACAATCATACTCTGATCAGCAATATCAGATAAATTACATCTAAACAACACCAATATTACAATAGAAAACTAACACCTACTATGGGTAGAACAACATCCCACGCATTGTTTTAGTTCGAACCCATGACCTTAGCCTCAATTTCGTCAATTAAGCTAGGCCTTTCGAAAGTTAGCATATTGCTATAAAATATAGGGTTAAACACAGTTACCACCCCTAAACTATCCACCCTACATCAATTACCCCCTTAAAGTATTAAAATCTTGCTCCCATAACTTTAAATTTTTAAGTTTGAAAAGTCCATTTTACCTTTACAAAAATTATTTTTAAAAAAATTAAATTAAAGGGATTTCTAAAATATCAAAATCACATTTTGTCCAAGCTTTGTCTAATTATAGTTTCACTTGTTCATCGAACTCTTTTTATTTTTATAATCCTAAAGTACTTAGAACTCATTTTATTTTAGTTTCATTTGTTTATCAAACCAATATAAATATAAATTTATACATGCATATATTTATATTTACTTCAAAAAATTCACAATCAATAAACTGGAAAGGACTGATAAAAAAATATATATAATTAACTTATATTTATATATATGGTAATTATATATATTTATATATTTACTTATAAAAAATCACAATTAATAAAACCAAAGGCTAGTGAACTAATAAAAAAAATACAACTAATATATATTTATATATGTATATATGATAATTATATAAATATGGATTAATAAAACCGAAAGGGCTGATAAATAAATATACAATTACTATATATTTATAATATATATTTATATATGTATGGTAATTATATGCATGTATAAATCTATATTTAACTTGGTTTGACAAACAAGTGAAATTAAAATATAATGAGCTCCAAGTACTTTAGGATTATTAAAATAAAAAGAGATCGATAAACAAGTGAAACTAGAATTAGACAAAATTTGGACAAAGGATGATTTTGGTATTTTAAATTTTTTTTTAATTATTTTTTTCAGAAAACAATTTTTTTTAAGGGTAAAATAGACTTTTCAAACTTAAAATTACAGGTCAGAGTTTTTTTTAAGATTTTAATATTTTAAAGAATAATTGATATGAAGTGGATACTTTAGAGGTGGTAATCGTATTTAATCCTAAAATATATATTGGTTATACAAGGGAGATGCATGTGTCCATTGACCTGGATGACTTTCCTAATAATGTGCACAATGCACAACCAACTTTTTGGAAATGCACAATGCTGATGGCGGATTGCTAATTATTTGAAGAAATAATTAATAGAAATGGAATTTGTATAATACTTAAAGAAATACAATAGCAATTTTTAATTAATACAAAAACTAAACTTAACATAATGGTACCGATAATTAATACAAAAACTGAAAGCTAACATATTGGTAGAGAATAACTAATACAAAGATTGGAAGCTAACATAATTGTACCAAATTTGTATATAGTCAAATATATTAAGTAAAATAGTTATGGTGAAATATATTAATTAACATAATTATTAACACAATTATTGAAAAATTGACAGCGGATTTAGAAGTGGTTAAATATAGGATAATTGGCATTTTGCACCCTCGAATTATAGAGGTTCTTCACAATGCAGTTTTAAATTGTAAAAATAGCATTTTGCACCCTTCAATTATATATTTATTAGCACCACGCACCCTCCACTCATTTCTGGCCACTTTTCTTGGCGGAAAATTATATCAACCTGAATATGAAGGGCTTTTTGTCAATTTAATAGTCTTTCCTCCATAAAAATTGAGTAATTGCCATTTTGCACCCTTGAAATACACCTCATTTGCATCATACATCCTAAAATTATATATTGGGCATTTTACACTTTTAAAATAGATCATCCTCTATGAATCCGAACAAAAAAATATATTAGACTGACTTTGGCAAGCTTTCATAATCTCTTCAACTCGAACTTCCTTTTTTTTTGGATTCTTTTAATTTACAACATGCTTTACCAATCTATTTAAAATAATTCATTTCAAACATTATAATATATCTTTTTTATGTTTTAATGCTTGATTTCATTTTCGGAAATGGTAAGAAAAACTCAAACATGCCATAGTCAGCCTAATCTATTTTTCGGTAAGGATTCTTAGAGGATGATCTATTTTAAGAGTGTAAAGTGCCAACAATATAATATTACGATGTATTGTGCAAATAAAGTGTATTTCAAGGTTGCAAAATGACAATTACTCGATTTGTTTTGGAGGGAAGAGTATTAAATTGACAAAAAAATCCTTCATATTCCGGTTGTTAAAATTTTCCGGCAAGAAAACTCGCCAGAAACGAGTGGAGGGTACGTGGTGCCAATAAATATATAATTGAAGGATACAAAGTGTTATTTTTATAATTTAAGATTACATTGTGCAAAACCTCTATAATTCGATGGTGCAAAATAGATCATGCTCTATTAGTAAAACATTAAAAACAATCTAATAAATGTTTACTTACCAATTAGAATATTGTACAATTAAAAAAAATTCAAAATTTTGGAAATTCAGCATTATGTCAAAATTGGTTGATTTGGGTCAAAGGACCCCTTCAGATATAATATACTAGTGTACTAGTATGAAACTCATGCTATGCACGAAAATTCACAAATTTTATGGTAGCCTATAAATTTTGAATCATATGAATGTATGTCATAATATTTCAACGATCGTTTTACTACATGTAATAGTATAAACTTATTTATACAAAATTTAATATTGACATCTGTATTAATTATTTTATTTATTGAACATTTTGGATATACCATAAAATCTTATCATATTTTTGGACTTGAGAAATAATATTTTATAACTTTCAAATATTATATATATTTGGACAAATTGCATATTACCCTCCGTGTTTTCAAAAGTCAACTAAAAACTCCCTTGTGGTTTGAAAATAGGCCAAAATCCCCCTGTATTTTGTAAAACCATGCACACTTGCCCCTCACCGTTAATTAAAGTTAACGGCGTTAATTTTTTTGCTAAAAGACCGTTATACCCTTATACATTTATATTATTTCTTTTTTTAGTAACCGTTGGATATTTTTGAATTGAATTAAAGCCGTAGGATCTAATCAATCTATATCAACCGTTAGATGTTAAATTTATAAAAAAAATCAAAGGTCTAGATTTAATCTATTTTGTTATATTATATAAAAATAAATTATTTTAAAAAATAAAATATTTTATATTAAAACCCCCCAACACATCCACCCACCCCCCAACACCCCCCCCCCCCCCGGCCCACCCCCATCCTCGCCATCAGAGGGGGCGACGTCGCCCCAGCCTAGGCGCCGTGACGGCGGCCGCGGCGCCCAGGGCTCATCTGGGGCTGAGCGACCGCCGTCGCGGTCGCCCAACCTTCATGTGGGCGACCGCTGACAGCGATCGCTCGGGGCTCATCTAGGCGACCGTGATGGGTGGGTGGTCTGGGCGACAATCATCGTGGTCGCCCAGATTTTTTTTAATTTTTTTTGATAAATTAATTTTTTCAAAAATTAAAGAATTTTTTTATATTGATATAAAAAATCAAAATTTAAATATTATTTAATGTAAAATTTACTTAAATATATTTAATCTAAATAAATTTTGAATTAGTTAATAATATATCATTATTATAGTTAATTAATATTCATATTCATAAAAATAATTAAAATATGCCAAAATTCATATAATGGACATTTTAAATTAAAAATTATTTTTAGTTTAAATATAATTTTTTAGTATTGTAAAATTATTTTAATTAATATATTAAATATATATAATTTATTGAAATATATTTAGGTTAGATAGTAATTTAAATTAATCAATAATATTAATTTATTAAAATATAGTTAAATGACAAAAGAAAGAGGGCAAAATAGACATTTGTACCAATAAAATAACCCTGAAAAAGGTCAAATATGAAGCCCACTCACACATTGGACGAGTGTTAGACACTTTTCGTTAGTTTCTAACAGAGAGGGGCTTTCTTGTAGGGTTTTACAAAATACAGGATTTTTTTTGCCTATTTTCAAAACACAAGAGAGTTTTTAGCTGACTTTTAAAAACATAAGAGATAATATGCAATTTGTCCTATATATTTTTAGTAAACTAAAATTTATTAATATTTAAATACATTAATGTAATAGATACTATCGTATTTACATAGTGATATAAACATATTTCTCTAATAAGAATACAATTTCCAATAAATTATCCCTTTTGTATATCAAGTTTCTGCAGAGGAAAAGAAAACTAGCATCACTTTTTAATTTCCTTTATAGAAAATAAACTTAACAATATTTGAAACTAATAAACAAAGTAAAGACAGGTAAATATGTGTCTAAATTATATACTTCGAAGACATGTATACAATAAGAAATTCAAAATGCTACAAACATATATAATATGTAAGAGCAATAATATACATAATAAAAATTTTAGTAGTTGGGCTTGTGATCATTATTTTTCATAGATACTGTAAAATAATCGAGTTATTTGTTTAATGAATAATTCTGTCTATCTATCCTAAAGTACTCATTCCTTTTCACTTGTTACTGGCTCATTAATTGTCAGTAGATTTATTTTATCTTATTCGGGTTCCATTAAATTTTGAAGGTCCAAAGAAAAAAAATAAATAATCTATTAATAAATTTAATCTCTATGCTTACTATCACAAATCTTGATTTTTAGCACTTGATCAAACATAATATACATAAATAATCGATCGAGCCTAAAAAAGAATGTTAAGATGTAAAATTATATAAACTAAAAGTAAGAAATTAATAAAAATAATACACCCGTTCAAGAATGCAAATACTAATTTAGTGGAAGAGAAGCCATACATAAAATTAACCCCGAAAATATATAGTCCTTGCCTCCAATATAAATAATTTTTAATATTTAAAAGATGAAGAAAAGAATGATTAACTATAAAACAAAGAGAAAAACATAGAAGAGATGTGAAATACGACATTAAAAAGAAGAATTAAGAAAACAGTTAGGTGGTGCATGAGGGGAATTACATTAATTATGAACAAATATATTATCATGTGACAGCAAAAATAATATATATATATATATATATATATATATAAAAGAAAAAAGAAAAAGGAAAGGCCAAAACAATTCTGTAGAAGAACTGAAAGAAATTTGAAGCTGTCTTCCTGTATATTTAGATAGATATGAATATGTAAAAAATGAAATTAAAATAATACTTGAGAAAAACTAAACCAAAAAAAAAAAAAATAAAAAAAATCATTCCGGACCATCACAATATTTAAAGCCTAGATGGTGGGTGATCTTTCACCTCTTGCATAGTCTTGAATATTAATTCATGATAAGATACATACGAATACTCATTTGAGTTCTAAAAGTTTTATAAAAGTTCATAGCCTTATCTTGAAAACATTCAATAGCTATTAAACTAAGAATGAAGAAAAGGTTTGGAACGATAAATTGACTTAAAATTACTAATTCTATAGTTAAATATAGTTGCATGTATCAAGGTTTGGAGATCATAATGAAGAAAAATAAAATACATGTGTTCTTTTTATATTATAGAAAAGTTACAATGATTAAATTTTCAAATTAAGCCAAATGAAACTCGAAAAAAGCAAAACTGTTGATTGTATATATTTGTAGTCTATCAATTAAAAGCATGGTTAGAGAAAAAATATTCCTATATTCCTCAATGAGTTACGGACTGCATAAATTAATTAGTGCGTAAATAAATATATTGAATCAACAACGTATATTTTGATATAAATTATAAAAAAATTATATCAAAATCAAATTGTGCATAAAGTTCATTGAAAGGCAATGTTATATGGTTAAGCAAGAATTCATAAAAGAAATTAAAAAATCTTGATATCATGAAGTGATACTTTCTGATAAATTTTGTATATAGATAGATTGAATAGATATCTTCAAGATTCTTTTTTTTTTTTTTTCCTTATGCCTCGCATACCTTCAAGGTTGAACATCATGAAATGCCATTGACCTATCATTGAAAGCTGAAGCTGTCTTTCACGATCCAGGTAGCCATGTTGTAGTCTTCTTGGTAAAGATTTTTACAAAATTCCCATGATATATCACGAAAGTAAAATTTCAACGAAAATAAAGAAATGGATTAATTTATAGTTCAATGAATAAAAGAAATTAGTAAGGCGACTCAAATAATAGTCCAATAATTGAACATAAAAAAGAGGAAGAACAAAATATCACCGGATCAGAGAGCTTGAAAATGCAACAAAATATAATGAGCATCACCTTCAAAGAAGAAACTTTAGTTTGATCACTATAAATAGCAAAAGAAAAGCAAAAATCAAACCGATCAAAATAAAAAGGATAGAAGTAACGGAAATTTGAAAAGTCCAATATCAAGATATATTAGATAAATGCTTTATTTTGAAATTATAGTCATGTATGTAGGCTTAAATTTAGGATATGTGATATTTATTATATCACTCAGAATATATAATAATATTTAATAAAGCCAACAAAATTGAATATTTTTATTTAATAAAAAATACAAAAGTATCAAAATTTATAATTCTGCCAAAAATTATACCTACTGTAGTTGAAGATTGTTTCAGATACGTACCCTAATTAATCTTTTGAAAATAAAATTTTGGATAAGTGAATCTATTTAGATAAATGCAAATAAAATTCAATTATTTTTTATAATTTAAAATAAAATATTTAAGATAAATATAAATTAAATTAGTATGTATATCTTAAAGATAAGATTTTGGATTGGTGAATTTGTTTAGATAAATACAAAGTAAAATGTTAATTAGTTTGAATTAGATAAAGTCTATAGCCAATGAAAATTTTTCTTAGTAATTAAAAAATTAAAAAACACCATAGTATTTGGTCAAAATTGAACCAAATTGATCAACTATCGTTTTACTATATATATAGATGCCCCGTGTTATCCACGAAGATAATTTTAAAAAGTATATAAATATATTTTCATACATACCACTGCCAAACAAATTATTTATTAAATCAAGAAGTATGTGATTATTATTTTTAAATAAACCAATAAAAGGGACATATAAATTCAAAATTAATTCTAAAGTAAAAATGACTTGCCAATGAGACCTAACTCAATTGGCGAAGTTGAGGCCCCGTGACCGACTTCCACCAATATATTGGATGTTATTCTACTTTAATAGTAGGTGTTGATTAGATATAATTATCTGATATTAGTGATTAATATACACTACAAAAAAAAAAAAAGCGTTGATTGGGACGGTAACAGGAACGATTTTTTTAATATTTGGAACGGTACGTACTTCATTTTAACATTTTGGACTGGCATTAGGAACGATTAAGGAACGGGAGGCCATCCGTGGCAATAAGAGGCGATCCTAATTATTAGGAACGGGAACCAAGTTACCGTTCCTATTTGGGAACGGTGGTTGACACTATGTTCTACCGTTCCTACTTACCTTTATACGTATAAATTTGATTTTATTGCATTTAGAACACCTTATAAATATTAGGAACGGTAATGTCGAAAACAAATCTCGGTTTTAGGAACGGTGTTTAGAACTCTGTTTGGAACAGTACGTTTATGTTGTAAATAGAATTTGGCATGGTGTTTGGAATACATGTAGGAACGGTAGGTTGTAGAGATTAGGATCGGTAGCTGGAGTATATTTTGTCGCGACATGTAGGAACGGTCTTTGCACTCAACCTTTGGAATAAAATGTTGGACCGATTTTTGGTATTGTCTTTAGAACGAAAGGTTCACCACGAAAGGATTGATTTTGGAATAGAATTAGGCACGGTAGGTACGGTATTTAGGAACGGTTAACATGTATAGTTGGAATGGTTTTTTCATCGATCGTGGGAATGGTTAGTCTTTTTAAAAAGTCAAAAATAGTAACGGGGTACAGTGCGAATATGTTGCGTCTAAAGTACCGTTCCTAACTAAAGATTTACTTTTTTTTTATTAATAGTTTTTAGCATTTAAATTAATAATAATATTTTGATTATATAAATAATATTTAAATATGAAAAATGCATAATTTAAAAAAATTATATTAAATACGAATATTATCCAATTTGATTACAAAAAAAAAATACATAATGTACTATTCGTCCCCATCGGACTCGTCCATCTCGTCAATGTCTGGCATGGTGGGGTCTCTAGGAAGCCGTGACGGGCCGGCGCCGGAGCGACTGGTCTGCATGTCCTTGACCATGCACATGTCCGCCATCATCTCCTCGAGGCGGCCCAACCGACCCTCCATGTTTGACGGAGGCGCGGGCGCGGGCGGTGGCGAGGTAACGGCCTGGCTGAGCGACAGGGCCTCAGAACCAAGACCAAATACCCAACCCTTGTTCTTGCCCCCGACGCAACTCAGCCACATCTGCTGCTCGGTCTGCTGCGCCACGAGGCCTCTGATTCGGAAGCAGGATCCTCAGGGGCCTGAGACTGATGATCCTCTATCATCTTCTAGAACATCTCCTGCAAAAATAATTACAATAAATTAAAAAATTTTAAAATATTTAAAAAAATACTGTAGAAAGTATTAATTACAACTTACCGCCACCTCCGCTGCCCTCGACCCGCTCCAGCCGCCGTCGGTCTTCTTCTTGTAGCATCTGGAGAATAACTCCATCTGCTTCACTGGCCGGCCGAGCTGCTCCTCCTGTACAACATCAATGGGAAACAGTTATTACAATTTAAATTAAATAGTAATAAATAATTGAAATAACATTAGATATCTTACCATTTTCCGCTTGTGCATACCGACAGAGACAGATCCCCCGCGGTACACAGTGGATGCGGCTGGGTTGGCGTTTCGGTTCGCCTTGTTCTTCTCGCACTCCTTCTAGAACTCCGGGGAAGCCCAGTACAGGAGGAGCTGCCGCCACACCTCGTTCGCCAGCCATAGAGGCTTCTGCAGCGACTGTCTGGCGAGGACGAACTTCTTCCGCAAGAACTTCCCCACCTAGACATGGAAGATCTTGAACTTCGACTCGTCGTCGGCGTCCCACCAGTACGTCATCTGTATTAAAAAAAAATATTAAATTATTATTTAACTTAGATTGTTAAAATATTTAAAAAAAAAATTAATTCATGTTACCTTCAAGCTCTCGAACCAAAAATATTGGTGCTCTAACGGCACCTGGCGCAAACAGCCCCAAGGGTGGGGATAGTGTCCTCGCACGGTCGCGTACATGCGCTCGTGGATCTTCCGATCAACACTGAAATTATAAAATAATTAGTATAACATAAAAATATTAATTTAAATTACAAAAAAAAAATTAAAAACATAAATTGTACCTCTCATCGGCGAGTGTGATGTACTGGCGCGCGGATGGTGGTGGGAGTGGTGGGGCCGGTGGGGGGGTGGTGGTGGGGCAGCCCATGGACGGGCCGGATCGACCGCCGGTGCGGTAGTGGATGGTCCGGGCTCCTGATCCGGTGCAACAGTAGACACACCGGGCTGCTGATCCGGCGCAGGTGGTGCGGGTGCCTGCTCTGCCGGTGGTGGTGGTGGTCGAAAAACTGCTTCCCCATCCTGGGAAGCAACACCGGGAGGCGGTATAGCCGGTTCGCCGCGACCGCGGCCACGACCACGGCCACCTCCTCGGGATGAAAAATCCCGACCAGACATTATCTAAAAAAAACACATCAGTATCAATTTATTTCAATAATAAAGATTTTTTAATTTATTTAATATATATGCAAACTAAATACCATAATTTTACCCTAAAAGTGCACTAATTCCTTCAAATTAAAAATGGCCAGATTTCTAAAAAATTAAAAATTCCAGATTTTTAAAAAAATAAAATTCCAAATTTTAAATATTTTAAATTTCCAGATTTTGAAAAAATTAAAAATTCCAGATTTTGAAAAAAATAAAAAATCCAGATTTTGAAAAAATAAAATTCCAGATTTTTAATATTTTAAATTTCCAGATTGTAAAAAATTAAAAATTCCAGATTTTGAAAAAAATTAAAAATTCCAGATTTTGAAAAAATTAAAAATCCAGATTTTGAAAAAATTAACAATTCCAGATTTTGAAATTATTAAAAATTCCAGATTTTTTAAAAAAAATAAATTCCAGATTTGTATTCTTTTAAAAATTCCAAATTTTAAATAATTTAAATTTCCAGATTATTAAAAAGACCAAAATGCCAGATTTTAAATATTTTGAATTTCCAGATTTTTAATATATTAAAAATTCCAGAATTTTGAAAAATTAAAAAATTCAAGATTTTTAAAATATTAAAAATTCCAGATTTTGGAAAAATTAAAAATTCCGGATTTTTAAAAAAAATTAAATTCCAGATTTGAAATATTTTAAAAATTCCAAATTTTAAATATTTTAAATTTCCAGATTATTAAAAAAATAAAATGCCAGATTTTTAAAATGTTCAAATTTCCAGAAAATTCAAAATTTTAAAATATTCAAATTTCCAGATTTATAAAAATTCAGATTTTTAAAAATTTCCAAATTTCCATATTTTTTGAATTTTCAGATTTACAAAAATATACCCAAATTACAGAAATAATATCCTATATTCCTAAGTTGTTATTTACATATATTCCATCAAATTAAAGAAATAATAGCATATATTTACAGAAAATTTACAGAAATTTCCAGAAAATTACAACATAATATCAGTGATTACAACATAAATTACAGAAATTACAGAATATAACAACACAAATTACAGAAATATTATAACATAAATTACAGAAATGATAGAATATAACAAAACTTACAACATAAATTACAACATAATTACAGAAATATTACAACATGTTGCAGAAATTACAACAATATTGCAGAAATTACAACATATTGCAGAAATTACAGAAATTTCATAAATTTCCGAAATATTTCAGAAATTTCAGAAATATTACAGAAATTACATGCATTTTCAGAAAAAAAAAAAAAAAAAAAGAGAAATAAAAGTAGGGTTTTTGGAAACCCTACTTGTTACGACGACGGCGGCTTGGTGGTGGTGTCGGCCTCGAACGGTGGTGGTGGTGGCCTCGGTAGGTGGTGGTGGTGGTGGCCTCGGTAGGTGGTGGTGGTGGTGGCCTCGATTGGTGGTGGTGGTCGGAAGAGGGAGGGGGAAATGGGGAAGAGGGAGGGAGAAATGGGGAAGAGGGAGGGGGGAGAAATGGGGAAGAGGGAGAGGCAGAAATGGGGAAAAATCGGACAAGAGGTTTACTTATATTAGAATTTAGGAACGGTAGAATTTTATGAGTACCGTTCCTAAGACAGGTCCTAAATAGAAAAAAGACGTCGTTTTGTTTTTAAAACGATGACGTTTTATTACATATTAGTTATAATTAAACTTACTAGGAACGGTCGCGTAATATGCCTAGTGGTACAGGTACCGTTCCTATCATTGAAAACGATGTTGTTTTTTTACTTGTACACATTTACCGTTCCTATTTCTACACTTCACCGTTCCTATATGTATTACAATATTTTTGCTATTTTCTTAGATAATAAATATAAAATACAGAAAAATACGTTTCGAACACTTATTTTATTAAATAAACGTATAGAATTGGATGTTTAAAGATTTAAAAAATCTATAATAATTTCCAAAAAATAGACACACGTTCACAATATGAACTATTTTTATATATTTATGTTTGTTAGTATTTCACAGATGTAACTAGCATCCTATATTGTTGTACTGCACGGCATAATCAGACCGTCAAAATTCCAATCAGACCGTTAGATATGATATAACACACAAAAGAATACATTATATGTCGTTTTGAAATATTTTGGTGTGCGGATCTCGAGTTATCATATCCGGTCAGTATTCATCGTACAAAAAACAGATGCATCCTTAGATCCAGGTTACTGATTGGAAATCCGATTGTTGGACATCAATTCATATCCATAACCTTGTACGTGTTAAAAAATGGTGTCAATCCGGCTGACGGATGTTGAGATATTGGACAAATTGGAAGGAGTTGTACAACTAGGAACGGTCAACTAATAGAAGAAGTGTTCCCATTACCGTTCCGATTATAAAGAACGATGTCGTTTTTATGCACCACATATTCACCGTTCCTATTACACTCTGGAATGGTTTTTTTGTAGTATTACCGTTCCAGTAGTTGAATTTCCCACAAATTTTCATTAGGTGCCAAAACGAAATATTGGGATAACATTTAGGAACGGTTGTAGGTTTTCACCTACCGTTCCTAATTCAAATTTCCCTCATTTTTTTTAATTAGCCGCCAAATTTGAAATATTGTACCTCAAATAGGAACGGTCGTGTATGTATTGGTACCGTTCCTAATTCAAATTTCCCTCATTTTTTTTGGACTAGCCGCCATAATTTGAAATATTGTACCTCAACTAGGAACGGTGAACATGTAATTGGACCGTTCCTAATTCAAATTTCCTCGTTTTTTTTAATTAGCCGCCATATTTGAAATATTGTGCCTCAAATAGGAACGGTGGTTATATATTTGAAATATTGTACCTCAAATAACGGTCCTGTAAAATTTGACCGTTGAGTCGATTCAAAATACATCTATCAAATACAATTTTAATAATAACATGTGATAAAAAATTACAGAAAATTTTGAATTGGAAAATTCAAAAAATTTCTTCATCGGACTCAGCCTCGTCAAAGCTATCTTCATCTTCATCTTCGGATTCAGTGTCTGGCGAGCGCGATGGCCCTGCTCCATGATCAACGACCAATTGTATTCCCGTTGGGTCATGCAGTTCAAATGTTTGGTTATCTATTACAACATCTGGATTAGGTACGACTTCATCCATCTGATAGGCGCCTCCGTCCATCGCGAGTTATCGATAACTCTTCGAGCCTTGATTTTGCAAACAACTTTCCAGTCGACTTTGTCCTTCTTCATGCTCGGGTAATCCGCGTAGTATACTTGTACTGCTTGTTGTGCCAGTATGAATGGTTCATTCTTTTGGTAGAGCTTTTTGAAGTTGACATCAACGACTTGATAACGAGGGTGTATCTTCATGCCTCTGATCGGATCGGCCCAACGACAATTAAACAGCACAATGTGCATGTTCGGAATTAGTGGGTAATCTAGCTGAATTATCTCTTCCAAAATTCCATAGAAGTCAGAATCCGTGTCTGTATATGATGAGCTTTTGACACAAATACCACAATTCATAGTTAACTTCCCGACATTGTGACGTTCAGTGTGGAAATTGAAGCCATTGACGAAGTAAGGTGGGTATGTCGTGACTTCTACTCTTGGCCCCCAATAATACAACTTCAACAAATCCTCGTTTGTGTGATTCAATTCGGGTTTCACCTGCAATTAATGATATATATAGCAATTCAAATAATTGATTACAAATTCATGAGCATATCGCGGTGATTACAACAAATCGATGATACTTACACGAGCCTTGAAACAATCCTTAAATTGTGTCACCACTAGTTGATCAATTATCGGGTCCTCCGAATTGTGTTGCTCGAACAGTTCATTCAGGAATGACCTGTTATAGTTGATCAATTATCAGGTCCTCCGAATTGTGTTGCTCGACACGGGTTCGGATCTGTTCTCCAGTCAGCCTCGGACGTGCAACCTTCCTCTCTATTTGATTTTTAGTGAAGGCTTTCTTGTTCCTGCGATAAGGATGACCGGTGGTAGGAATTGCCTGTGGCAGTCAAAATAGCATGCCTTCCGACCGTGCTGTAAATAGAATGCCCGTGTGTCCTCCATACAAACTGGACACCCCATAACACCGGCGGTACTCCATCCAGACGCCATACCATAAGCAGGAAGGTCGTTCACTGTCCACATCAATGGGGCATGCATCATAAATGCCTGGTTTGTCGCAGTATCGTGCGTACGTACACCCACATGCCATAAATTCTAGAACTCCTCGATCAACGGTTCCAAGTAGATATCGATAAGACGTTTGGGATTCGATGGGCCAGGGATCACCATCATTAGGAACATATACTCAGACTTCATGCACATTCCCGGTGGGAGATTGTACGGTGTAAGTATCACGGGCCAACATGAGTAAGTTTTATCATACTGACCGTGCGGTGCAAACCCATCCGTGCACAACCCAAGTCTAACATTCCTTGGTTCAGCTTCAAAATCAGGATACGTCCGGCCAAAATGCTTCCAAGCCTCTGCATCCGACGAATGACATATGGATCCTTCCTCCGTCTGATGGCTCGCATGCCAAGTCATATGCTCTGCTGTGACCTCCAACGCATACAACCTCTGCAGCCGAGGGGTAATCGGTAGATACCTAAGAATTGCATACGGGGACTTCTTGCGTTTAGGATTTCTGTCCCTGGTGGGCTTGTACCTAGCGTCTCCACAGAACTTGCAATATTCCAAATCAATATCGTCCTTCTAGTACAACATGCAATCGTTTTTGCAAGCATCAATCTTCTGAACTGGTAAACCCAATTCTCTTATCAATTTCTTCGTATTGTAATAATCAGCGGGGAATGTGTGATCGCGGGGCATTACAGTATCAGCCCACTGGCATATACGATCATATGTATGCTCGGAAAAACCCCCTTCGGCCTTGATATTCACCAAAGAGGCAATTGACGCCAACTGAGAGGTGGTGCAGCCATTCCACAAAGGTTGGTCCGCAGCATGAACTACATAAAAAAAGTGGTCTGACAAGCCAGACACATAATCGTAGGGCGCCGAATCGTAATATGAACTAGGACCCACATCAGATGGACAATACCGAGTACCATCATTAGTCGGTCCTTCCTGGTTGTACGAAGACCAGAATGACGGCCCGACGGCATCGAATACCATCCTCTGCGCCCAATCCATCTGAGCTGCATCACCCCAATGCGAACTACCCTTCTCCTGAACGGGTGGCGTTTGCTGATGCTGCACAGGGGGCGCTGTCATTGCTTCAAAGTATTCCTGCACCCTCTCCTCACTATGCGAAGTCCAATTGTAATTCTCTGGCATAAACCCTTTCATACACAAATCAAAATTTACCTCATCTGGTGTTTTGAACCGTTCGTTTTTGCACTTCCGGCAGGGACACTTAATCTTGTCCCCGTCCATATATGCACGTTGAGACTGTGCCCATTCTAAGAATGTTGTAACACCATCCTCAAACTCCAGCGTCACACCCAGGACGTCTCGATCATATATCCATTTCCTCAACTGTCTTAACATGATTGGTCCTACGTATAATATAATTCACAACAACAATTAAATGACGAGAGTAAATTATATATATGCAAAAATAATAAATTTTTTTGCATACTTACCTGATCAAAAGACCTATCAATATCAATCCAAAATTCGCGCTCGGTAATTGATATGTTCGATTTTCCGTATAAATAATCAAGGGGGGGAGTTACAAATACAAAATGAGTTGGAGAATAAGTATGAGAACAATGACAAAGAAGGGGGACATATATATAGAAATCATGGGAACGGTCATTGGATTACTATTTGGAACATGAAACTAGCCGTTAAAATATAGCCGTTGTTCCAGCTATAGGAACGGTCTCAGGAGGGGTAACAGGAACACAAAAGTTACCGTTGTAATATAGCCGTTAGAGCATATTAGGGACGGTATCAGGCACAAGAAATATTGACCGTTCCCATTTGGATTACATTTTGGACAGGTCATTGTAACACACTTTCACTTACTATATACCCGTAATTTGGAACGGTCATTGCCTCACATTTTTTCCCATGGCGTAAAAGGGCCTCCTGTAGGACTACATGTTGGAACGGTAGACCAACCGGTCCAAAATTGACACGGCCTTTGGAACATATCTTGTAACGGTAAGCTTTCCCGTTCCAAAGCTCACATATGTGTTCCAAATTGAGGTCCAAAATATATCAGGTCCCATTTAGGAACGGTTGTAGGTGTACAAATTGGCACCCTTCGTTTGGCACTCTAGTAGGAACGGTCGTACCGTTCATATTAATTTGTACTTCTGTTACCACGACTCTGACGTCAGCAACGGTTTACCGTTTCATAACAATTCCTATCACCCTTCCTACGTGGAACGGCAACTGGAACGGTCACCTCTTACCGTTCCTATTCCCGCATTTTTTTGTAGTGATATAATTGTGTATATGATTGTTATAGTTGTTAGTAAGTTATACATATAAATATTTTGATATGGATGATTGTAATCGATTACTTAAAACAATAATAGTTCATCGCTTTCACTTAAAAAAAAATGAAAGAGTAAAAATGACTTGATGAGGTGAAATGAGTTAAAGCTACTAATCATGTTCAAAGAAATTGTGTAAATTTAATTTACGGACTCATTATGAAAATGAAGTAAGATTAAGGAAGTCTACTTATCAATAGAATTACTCAAATAATATAAATCTTTTTCCAAAAATTTAAAAATACATTAGCTAATGAATGAGAACACTCCAAGTATACTTTAATTAAAGAGGCAACAAAAGATAATAAAATCTAGAAAAAAATATTTAATATAAGTTATTTCTCTCTATATATTTTATGAATACTATATAACAACCAACTGATATACTTCTTTTTATATATGATAATCCCCAATATATCACATTTATGCCCAAAAGTAAGATAAGAATAAAAAACTCCATTTGTGCCCAAAGAACGGGCTAAATATTTTTTTAGTTCCATAAGATCAAGTCATTATTTTTTTTGGTACCATAACTTAATTAGATGATAATTTCAGTCCCACAGAATACGATTTGAGGTGGTCAAGCAATCTGCAGGAAGTTTCTTTTTTCTTTATAATGGACATGGCCATGATTTTATGTATTGTTATTACCATAAACATGACTTTTTGGGACTAAAAATACCTGAATTCGTATTTTATGGGATTGAAATTATCACCTGCCTAAGTTGTGGTACCAAAAAATTAATGACCTAATCTTATGAGACTAAAAGGCATTTGCCCCCGACAGAACATAGGATATATATATATATATATATAGTACAATTAAATTGTGTAACCAGGAATATTGAGGTATTGAAACAAATATAATGCAATAATACAATGCATGTATTACATATTTGATGCTCCCTAAAAATCTACCTGGTAAACCCAAGAGCTAGGAGCGGGTCTCCGAGCAGGGCAGCCCAACAGGCCAAGCTCGTTTTAGGCCCAAAATAGTAAGTCATTTATCCACAAGGCCTATCTTGTAAACACTGACTTGATAGGTCCCGGGAAAAGCCTCGTACAACAAGTCTAGTCATCAAACAGCTAGAATTCCATGTTGTACAGGTGGCCAACACATGGAACCACGTCATGCTAAAAAATCTCATCCAAATTTTCTAAGGATTGGCTGGAATCCGGATTCTTCTCAGCAGGTAACAACTTTCCCGGAAAACATAACGGATGTGGCATGGATGATTCAGACGGGCATATCTCCCTCAATTCTTATTCGATTCCTGCGCTGTTTGTTGGAGAAGATAGTTGATTGCTTAAGGTTTCCAACGCCGTACATCACTCGATGTACTTCCTCCTAAATCGGCAAACGCCACTATTATAAAATGACTGACTGCACAGTCATTTGTCAAGTAACTTTTACTCAATTTTGGCACTTCAATTGAAAACGGATTCTCTCTATTTTTCAGCTACTTTCAGCATACTTTTGTATACTTCAACACTTCACAATACCACTTCACTATTATTGTCACTTATTTTAAGTTTTCCCATTTATTTTATTAGTAGAACATTACTGACTTAAGCATCAGAGTGCTAACCCCTCTCTGCAGGTTAGTCTCCCCTTCAATCTTAATATTTTTGTGAAGGTCCCTCGATATTTTGTGGTGCTACTGGACTCCGATACGCATCATTGGCGCCGTATGTGGGGAACACTTGAGCTTTGACGTGAGAATGGCTGATTCAGATAACATCATATCTTTCTCGAGACATGCATCCCTCCCTGCCGTAGTAGGATCCACTATCCTACCCCCTGAATAGATGAGGAACGCCTCCTGCGCCCCCACTCCAGCTAATGATCCAGCTCTAGCTGGTGGTCTCTCGGCTCCAGTTGTTGATTGTCCTGCTCCAGCTAGGGCCTTCCCTATTCTAATGCTATTGTCCCTGCTCCAATTGGTGATGTCCCAGCCTTGACGGTCAATCCAGTCCCTGCTCCTACTATTTTGGACTCGCTCCTTTACAAGCACCTTCGCCAGTTCATAGTGGAGACCATTCACTCAATTTTCTGCGGCTCCCAAGCAAGGGGCGCAGGACCCTATTCCCAGCGAGAGCGAGGAGGAACACCAAGAAGTCAACCGATGGATGAGTAGGCCCCTGGTGGACAACAGCCGGATAGATCTCTCCCTACTGGCTCCGCCAGCAAGGAGGCAACCCTTTTCAACCCCCTAAAATTTGGCAAGCTCTGAGAAAGGAGGTAGTCGAACTTCACCAGCAGGTAACCAAAGACGCTTTGCCGGTAGATCGTGGCATTCCTTTCATCAAGGACATCATGGCAGAAGGGCTCCCTGCTCATTTTCGAGCACCTTCTCATCTACCTACCTACAATGGCAGCACCGTCCCTGCTGAACATATGTGTAAGTTTGAAAATACAGCCCTGCTGCACAGATATACCGATGGTATTAAATGCCTTGTTTTTCTTACTACATTAACCGATTCTACTCAACAATGGTTCGACCAACTCCCAGCTGGATCAGTAAGATCTTTTGTAGAGTTTAGCTCCCTTTTTCCAAACCAGTTTGCAAGCAGCAAGAAGTACCAAAAATTGGCTATCAGCCTTTTCGGAGTAAAGCAGGAGGAAAAGGAGACACTAAGAGCTTATGTACAACGTTTCAATAATGTTGTCCCTGGAAGTTCCTACTGCCCACCAAGAGGTGCTGATCAACCACACTCACCCAGGACTCCGAGAAGGATCACTCTTTAATCTTTAGCGAAGAAACCTGCAACTAATTCCCATGAAGTACTAGCTCGCGCAGAGAATGACATGAACCTCGAAGATTCCAAGCTGGTCAAGAAGGGGGACGGTAAGGACCAGAGGAGGAAAGGGGAAACCCCTCCACCCGCTGGAGCAAGGGAGAACCCCGAGGATGATTCAACCCCCTTGATC
Organism: Sesamum alatum; assembly: GCA_034509735.1. Classification (NCBI taxonomy): domain Eukaryota; kingdom Viridiplantae; phylum Streptophyta; class Magnoliopsida; order Lamiales; family Pedaliaceae; genus Sesamum; species Sesamum alatum. The sequence goes on along the minus strand of JACGWO010000011.1, from coordinate 9,473,251 downwards.
CGAAAAATGAGCATTACACCCTGCTAATTACTAGCCTAAGACGGATGCTGATGGCCATAGATCGTCATTCCGCGCTGCAATAACGTAAGGGCTCGGAGGAAGCCCTCAACTTCCTAAATCTAAATATTTCTGCATGTACCACAGAGAATACAAACATCATACCAACAGGAGGTGCCAACTAAGATAGAAAATAGAACGACTCATCCAAGCTGGCTACTAGAAAGACTACGTCGATAAGGACCGGCATCGTGAATAGAAGGAGGAACGCTCCCGCCAGCGCAATTCCCGTAGAAGCGAGGAGCAGGTTGTTGATCCCCCTAGGAGGGAGCACAGAAAGAAAAAATTCTCGACTGAGGAATAGAGCCCAAAAAACACTCATGCTAAGGGGTTAATTCATACCAACAGGAGGCGCTAGCTAAGATAGAAAATAGAACAACTCATCCAAGCCGGCTACTAGAAAGACTACGTTGATAAGGACCGACGTCGTGAATAGAAGGAGGAATGCTCCCGCCAGCGCAATTCCCGCAGGAGCGAGGAGCAGGTCGTTGATCCCCCCAGGAGGGAGCACGGAAAGAAAAAATTCCCGACTGAGGAATAGAGCCCAAAAAACACTCATGCTAAGGAGGTAATTCATAAGATTACAGGAGGACCTACTAACGGGTACTCCATTATAGGGGCTTGGCCACAAACCACCAGTAGGGGATCCTATAATCCATTTTGTACGTGCTGATCTACTGGGAGTTCATTTACCTCATAATGATGCACTTGTTATTTCTGCCACTCTTGCTAACTACACTTTTAACATATCTTTTTGGATTCTGGCAGTTCTGCAGATATCCTATTCTATGAGGTGTACCGACAGATGGAGCTCGGTGACATTCGTTGGATCCGGTAGACACGTCATTGTATGGTTTTTTAGGGGAAATTGTACACTCTCTTGGACAGATCTTGCTCCCGCTGTCCTCAAGAGTGGAGCCCAACCGGAAGACCAAGATGATCCGCTTCCTCATAGTGGATATGCCCTTGGCGTACAACATCATCTTAGGGCGACCCACTCTGGACGCCTTCCAAGTTGTTGAAAGCCAATGGATGGCGTGTGGATTGTCCCGGAGGAGCGCGAATGTGGAAGCGCGATATAAAATAATAACATGAAATTTAAACATGCTTGTACATAATCATAAATAACACGTTCAAGGGGTGTTCCCTTGAACCTCCCGGGTATTTGGTGTATCTCATGAATAACCGAAACATACATACCATGGAGGCCATAGGGTTAAAATTGGAGACATAACAATAAAAGGAACTTACCCGATTGTATTTTTGTCTTCAAACCGCTACACGCGTTGTTTCCCGTTTTTGCACCAAGATCTCAAATAAGAGACCCTCTAAATCGTCCACGCAATCCGTCCGCGTTTTTTGGTCCTCGTGCTAGCAAAAAACCAAGTGTATATTTATATAGAGATGATTGATCGACCAAGTGTTATTAGTTAACGTGATCCATCCTCCTAAAGTTCACTTGTATGAAAACAAAGAACTAGAAACCTTATTGGAGAAAAGAAGTGGGTGCGAGAGAGAGAGAGAGGGCTGAGCCTTGTGTGTGTGTGTTTTCACTAGATGATCATCCTTCTCTTTCATCCTAGGAGCATTTATAGAAGTGGAATCCTATTCCTCTTCAAACTCCAACTTTTAGAAGTATGGTTTGACTAGGATTTTGACCTAGTCAAAGTCCTAGTCAAATTAGACTTGGATTAGTCAAACTAATCTAGGCCTTTGATCTATCCTCTTTAATCTCATTCGTCCATCACTTTGATGGATTTAATTATGGAATATTTAAATCCTATTTAAATAAACCATAAACCTTTTAAATATATAATAATAATAATAATAATAATAATAATAATAATAATAATAATAATAATAATAATAAATATTTATTTTAAGCCCACTTAATTTATTCCAATAAATCTAATTTATTAGTTAATTCCATTTAATCCAATTAAAGGAATCAACAATCCAAGAAAGGAAAGGGAATCAATTTAATCTAATTAAATTGTTCAACCTCTCTAAATTAATTCTAAATACCTTTGTTACGTGTGGATTGTGTGTGACTCTTTAGGTTCACCCTCAGCTAGACTTGGCCGAATCCCCAATCATCTCATGAAGGAAATTCGTCCGTCACCATGGGTGGCCGTCTAGCAACGGTCAATGGCATTAGAGACTAGGTGAATGTTTATGGTGTGAACATTTAGGCTCTTCAATACATTTATCCTTCCATCTACAATCTCACAACTTCGAGTCTACGACATGGATTTGTAGGTACCCATTCTTGACTTAAGCCTTGCCTTGTCCATACTAAACGTCACAGGGATCCTACCCATTATTCAGTTACTGTGTCCACAGATTTATCAGGGATGAGTCTCAGAGTAAAGTGAGTTATTACCGTCAACCTTCTGACAGGAGATGGATCCTCTCTTAGGACCTACTATCACGCTACACATCTTGACAACACTAGATAGGGATTATGACAACCGAGTCACTCGACTTGGTAGCCCCTTGCCATATTTAAGATACAAGCATGGTGTGGAGGTGATCTCAGTAATCCCTCAAGTCCGAGGATCAAATTCGTATTGTTGGAATCGGGAATACAAGTCATACCGACTGACCCTACTCAAGGTCTTCCATACGACAGTTCCCACGAGTCATCTCAGTCAGCTGCCACCTAGCTGGCTAACCCACTAACATTGCATGGACGAGCCTCGTCACTTGTCGATGAAACGCGACTGCAAGTGCTTAGTGCTAGTCTCACACGAATTCTCGATACCCTATCTCGAGATTCCTTGACTTGGAGTGTTTCAAACCGACCTATAGAAACTGATTTCATGAACTGCCATCTAATGCGCAGTTCTAGTTTCTCAGAATGTCGTCTTGATCTGTGGGCTTTGCTTGTGCAGTGAACAGTTAATGTAAAGTAGTAAGTGAACAAAAAAAAAGTATTAAGCCAAATGAATATCACTTTCTTATTCATGACAATTATTAAAACACCGAAACTGTTCAGACATAGTTTACATTAGCCCAATCAGATTGGCTTCACGGTCACCTATTCTACCAGTTGTTGTCTCCACCTATCACATGAAGCTAAAATTCTCTACTGGAGCAGGAGTAGAAGAAGTCACAGGTGACCAGTTCACTGCCCGAAAGTGTTACATCGAATCCGTGAAATGAGGCAGCAGGAAAGACATGGAAATAGACCTCCCCCAACCCAGCAGGGAGAAGGGAAAGAGACCTGCGCAATACGATGAGCAAGGCCATGAGATTTCTGCTCGAGTATAGCCCGTGGAAAAGCTGTTGAGCATCTAGCTGATACCAGAAGAGCTAGACAAGACCGTGGAAAATGTGGACGTCTTTGCCTGGTCAGCCCGCGACCTAGTAGGTATTGACCCCAGCATCGTTGTGCACAAATTGAACTTGGACCTTTCTTTCCCTCATGTGAAGAAGAAAAAGAGACATTTCCATCCTGAGAAGGATAAGGTCATCCTGGAGGAGGTAAGCAAGCTCCTTGATGCAAGGCACATCAAGGAAATCCGATTCCCCTAATGGTTGTCAAATCTGGTACTTGTCCTAAACCAGAAAACAAATGGCGCATGTGCATAGACTTTAGAGATGTGAATAAAGCTTGTCCCAAGGATTTTTACCCCTTACCTCGTATAGACCTAGCTGGTGGATTCCACCTCTGGTCCTGAACTGTTAAGCCTAATGGATGCCTCACAGGGTTACCACCAGATTATGTTTAACACCGACGACCAGAAGCGAGTAAGTTTCCTCACGTTGGGGGTAACATATTGCTATGCCTTTTGGGCTAAAAAATGCAGGTGCTACATACCAAAGATTGGTAGATCGAATGTTCCAAGAACAACTCAGATGCAACATGGAAGTGTATGTGGACAACATGTTGGTGAAGAGCAGGCAGGACAACAAGCACATTGCAGACCTTGTTGAAACCTTTAGCATACACAGAAAATAACACATGAAGCTGAACCCGGCCAAGTGTGCATTCGGTATTCGAAGTGGGCGATTTCTTGGTTACATCGTGATAGAGAAGGGTATCGAGGTCAACCTAGATAAAATACACGCAATCCAGGAGATGAAGTCTCCTACGTTTCAATGAAGTACATCATAGCCAGCCTCAACATATTCATATCATGCTCTGCGGAATGCGGCCTTCCTTTCTTCAAGGCCTTGAGGAAAGCCAAGGACTTTGCATGGGATGAAACTTGCCAGCAAGCCTTCTTGGATCTAAAGGCTTACCTTTGCTTACGAAGCCCGCACTAGGTGTGAAAGATTGTGGATCGTCCCGGGAAATAGCGCGAATGCGGAAGCGCGGTATAAAATTAAATAACAAAAATTTAAACATGCTTTACGTAAATTAAAGAACACGTTCACAGGGTAATCCTTTGAAGTTCCCGGGTGTTCGGTGTATCTCATGAATTAAAAACATGCAAGAATCATGGAGGCCATAGGGTTTAAAATAAAGAGAAGGACGAAAAATAAATCGGAACCTACCAATTGTCGTTTTTGTCTTCTAACCGGTACTCGCGTTGTTCCCCAATTTACTCCAAATCTCGTATGTGAGATCCTCCAAGTTGTGACACGCAATCCACCCACGTATCTTGCACGTCGTGCTAGCGAACGAACAAGTGTTTTGGAGAGGATGGATCAATCACATGTTAGGTTAACGGGATTAATCCTCCTATGTTCGATTGTTCCAAGAACAAAAGAACAAGAAACAATATTCTTGAGAGAGAGAGAGAGAGGGCGGACGACAGGGAGAGAGGAGAGAGCCGAGTTGTAGTGTGTGTGTTTGTGTTGGAGTTTCATCATCTCTCTAATGATGAAGGGCTAGGACTATTTATAGAGGAAGAGTTTAATCCTCTTCAAACTCCTACTCTAGAAGACTAATTTGACTAGGATTTTGACCTAGTCAAAGTCCTAGTCAAAGTAGTAATTTGACCTAGTCAAATTTAATCCTAGCCATCCATCTCTCCTTTTAATCTCAACCATTAATTTAATTTAATGGAATATTTAAAACCTATTTAAATATTCCAAAGGGCAATAAATAAATATAATAAATATAAATGTTTATTCTAGGCCCATTAAATTAATTTTCTAATAAATCTAATATATTAGATTAATCCCTTTTATCTAATAAAAGGAATTAATTCTCTCCGAGAAAAATTAAGGACTCGATTAAATCCAATTTAATCATTCCATTTCTCTAATATTTAATTCTAATTAAATACTTAATGTGTGTGGATTGTGTGTGACTCTTTAGGTTCACCTTTCAGCTAGACTTGGTCGGATTCCTAGAATCCGCCCGTTACCATGGGTGGCCATCTAGCAACGGTCCATGGCATTAGAGACTTGGTGAATATTCAGGGATGAACATTTAGGCTCTAACAGTACACTCGTCCTTCTGTCTTCGGTCTCACCACTAAGGGTCTAGGGCACGGAAGATGCAGGTACCCATTTTGGACCTAAGTGTCGGTCTGTCCTTACCAAATGCCGCAAGGAAAACCTTCCTTTCTGTTCAGTTGCTGTGGCCACAGATTTTAAGGACAAGACACAGAGCATATGTGAGACTCAACTGTTAATATCTTTTGACAGGAGATAGCTCTTTTCTTGGAAACTACTGTCACTCTGTACACCAGAGCTGCACTAGACATGGCTTATGACTACTCAAGTGCTTCTTGGCAATCTCTCAGCATATCTAAGATACAAACCTGATATACAGGTAAACTCAGCAATTCCTCAAGTCAAAGGACTTGACCTGTACCGTTGGAACCGGGAATACACGTCATACCTAGCCGACCCTACTCAAGGTCCTCCGTAAGACAGTTCCCCCGAGTCACCTCAGTCAGCTGCTCCCTAGCGGGCTAACCCACTAACACTGCTTAGACGACCTTCGTCACGCGTCGATGAAATACGACAACAGATACTTAGTGCAAGTCTCAAGGGGAATCTCGGTACCCATTTTTGAGATTCCTTGACTTGGAGATTTCCGGACTGATTCGGCGAGACTGATTTCATGGACCTACCTCCAAGCGTAGTCCCAGTCCCCGAAATACGTTTTCAGTCCGTGGGCTTTGTTTGCATAGTGAACAGATACGTAATGCAGATAAAGTGAACACAAACAAAGTAATGCCAAATGAATTTCATTTCTTTATTCATTAATAATATATCAAATCCTTGAAATTGTCTAGACATAGGTTACATTTCACCTGCCAAGATTGGCTACATGGTCACCTATTCTAACAAGGTGAAATATTATATTTATAACTTGTTGCAGGTCAGCATGTTATGAGTTCCGTGCTCATCAAGGAGGAAAACAGAATGAAGACACCTATATTCAACATCAGCAAGGTATTACATGGCGCCGAGCAACACTACCCTAAGGTAGAAAAGCTCGCATTTGCCTTGGTAACAACTGCTAGGAAATTATGACCTTAATTTTTATTGCATCTATTATTGTGCGCACTAACACCCCCTGTGAACTACGCTGGGGAAAGCTGAGGCTTTAGGCATGATGATTAAGTGGGCTGTAGAGCTCAGCAATTATGACATCTCTTACTAGCCCAGAACAACCATCAAGTCCCAGACGCTTGCTGAGTTCATGACTGAAACTGCACCTGCTGAAGAGAACGAGGGGACATGGTTACTCTATGCCGATGGCTCCTCCACCTATACGGGTAGTGGAACAAGTCTCGTGTTGACTAGCCTAGAAGGAGATGAGCTAGAATTTTCCTTGAGGTTTGACTTCAAGGCCTTGAACAATGAAGCCAAGTACGAAGGCCTCATAGCAGGCATTAAGATGGCACTAGACACAAGAGCAACGAAAGTAACTGCTTACTCTGACTCCCAGCTGGTAACAAACCAAGTGGGAGGCACATACGACGTTAAGGAGGACCACATGGAGGGTTACCTTCAGGAAGTAAGCGACCTTAAGAACAGGCTGAGGAGCTTCCAGCTCCACCAGATTCCCCGCACTGAAAACACTATGGCAGATTACCTTGCTCGGCTAGCTTGCTCCCTAACTGACTGCAGCACTCGTACTATGCCTATAAGGACCCCCACTAAGGTTACTTTTGACACTAACATGTACATCTTGCAGATGAGCACAAATTGGAGGAATCCCCTCCTAGATTACCTATAGGAAGGAATCCTTCCTGCTGATGAAAGTGAAGCAGCCTGCCAGAGGGGCCGAGCAACTAGATTTACCTTGCTAGTAGGAATCCTCTACAAGTGCAGCTTCTCCCAACCTTACCTCCGATGCCTATCAGCAGAGGAGGGCAGATCCATGCTACAGGAGATACATGAAGGATCCTATGGATCCCATACAGGTGGTATGGCCCTTGCAGGAAAACTTTAAGAGCCGGACACTTCTGGCCTACTCTCAAGAAGGACGCAATAACTTAGGTGAGAAGGTGTGAACACTGCCAAAATCATGCCACACTCATCCATGTACCAACTGAGCCTTTCAAGGCCCTTTCAACACCTTGCCCATTTTCCCAATAGGGAATGGACATAGTAGGTCCTTTTCCAGTTGCACAAGGACAACGCAAATTTCTGCTGGTAGTAGTGGACTATTTCAACAAGTGGATGGAGGCAGAACCACTTGCCAAGGTCATAGAAAATGAAACGATCAAATTCTTGTGGAAAAATATCGTGTTTAGGTATGATTTACCTCGTGTTCTTATCTCTAACAATGGTCGGTAGTTTAGGGCTGGAAAATTCAAGTCTGGTTTTTGACTAGGGCTCCAGTAATGCTTTACTTCAGTAGCCTACCCCCCAAGCCAATGGGCAGGTAGAAGTCACAAACCGAATCCTGGTGCAAGGCATCAAGATCAGGCTGGAACAAGCAGGAGGGCAGTGGGTGGACGCCCTGCCCAACGTATTGTGGTCTTATAGAACCACTCTCAGATCAACTACTCCCTTCCATTTGATGTGTGGCTCAGAGGCCGTAATCCATGCTGAAGCAGGGCTAGGATCCTTCAGAATACAACACTACGAGCAGGAGGATAACGATGCCCTGCTGCATACCAACCTGGATCTCATTGATGAAGTTCGAGAGGATGTTCAAACCCGCATGAAAAGTTACAAACAGAAGGTAGTCAATGCCTACAATAGAAGGGTGAAGAGGAGAGAGTTCTAAGTGGGAGACCTCGTGCTGAGACGAGTTAGTGCCTTAAAACTAGTAGAAAAACTAGCTCCTAATTGGGAGGGCCCGTAAAAAGTGAGTCAGATTGTCAAATTCAGAGCCTACAAGTTGCAAGGTGCAGATGGCAAAAGATCTCCCGACCATGGTATGCATAAAACCTCAAGAAGTTTTACTCCTGAACACTCTGCTCTATACTCAGTACTTTACTACCTGCTTAATCACCATTTACTACTTAAATAAAGAGTGGTTCCCGCGCCTTGCTATACTATGCTTTATGGATAGGTTAATAACCTTACTGGCTTTGAGCCTTGATAAGCCGCCATCCTGGCGCACTCTTATTGGCTTCCAGCTCTGATAAGCCGCCTTGCTAGCGCGCTCCTACTTCTTTCGAGCCTTTATAAGCCGTCTTGCTAGCGCACTCTTCCTAACTTCAAGTGCCCTGATAAGTTGCCCCTGAAGGGCATATCTTTGCTCACTTTGTAGGCTGAAAGCCTTAACAAAATTGTCTTCAGCAGGCATACTAGTTTAGCTATAATAGCTCATATGTACTGGCATGCATATACTTCCGTGCTACTTGGACTATCTTTCTACTTGCTATCTCTAGGTTTTGCTTAGTACCTATTGCAGCAGGTCTTGCCCTGTTCCTAATGGACAAAGTTATCGCGCTGCCCACCAGATGTCCCAAAGCCAGACTAGTGCAAGGACTACCTGCCTTGCTCCCGGTAGGATGATGCTGACCAACCTGCCCGATCAGCAAGGGGATACCTCTGAGGTTGGGTACTAGGCATAGAAGGGCCCTTGGCCGATAGACTAATTCGCCACCCTACTTTAGCAGGTGTATTTCTACTTAAGCTAGAAACCTCATAACATGTTGTATCATTCTCGCATTCAAGTGTTTTCTGGCTAAAGCCACTCTTTGCTAAAACATGTCTCATTACAACGCTCCATTTTATCAAGCGTGGCCAGGCCAACATTCTCATCTAGGAAGTAGGCATCAGTACTTGTAGGAGGATAGCCAGCTGCAGCAAATTGATGAATGCAAGTCTCGAACCCATGGTATTAGTACTTCCAGGCCTTGTCAACCAGCAAGCTCTGGAACTCAGGGGTCTTGGTGTAGCTCGCCAGGCGGCTCTACCAGATGGCCTCCAACATTTCCCTACCCTCCTTCGTTTCCGGTACTGGTAGATTAATTCCTTACTTTCATTCTCCCACCTGCAACACCAATTGTTCCAAGTGAACGTGCAGGGTCGTGACCTCCTCCCTAAGGTGAAGAGGCTGTTGGAATCCTCCTAATGCAGGTCATGACTTTTCTTGATTGCCTCTCTCAGGCTGCGAGTGGCTTCCTCCAGCTCATCCACCCTCTTAAGGGAGCCCTCGAACAAAGGGCCTCCCTGCTCCAGCCAGTTGAACAGGCTGCCCCCTAGCACGCACGTCTATCCATCCAGCCAAAATCAGTCAGGTTAAATGTTCACTTTTTTAAAATTATTAGTATGCACTAGTATACTTGGTGCAGGAACTTACCCTGTTGAGATGAATAGTAAAGAAACGACGGGCTTGAGCCTTGGGCAAATTGTTTGCGTATGTCCTGTTTTGGGATGGTCTAACCCCCTTCAGGAAATCAGCAGCCCGATTGCTCTCCCCCCATCCAGCAGCACGGAGTAGTCCTCCTGCAAAGACCAATCAGGATGGAACTTCTTTTTGGCTGTCGTCTCCTCATTAGGGCAGGGGTTTCCCGATCGTACAACAGGACGAGGTGCAGGATGCACCAGGAGACTTGAATGACCTTTAGCCTTCTTCGTGGTCGTGGGGATGGGGTCAACAGGATGTTTGCCTTTAGGGTCTCCAATAGAGGCCGAACTAGTAGGAGTGGATGGAGGACTCTTCGGCTGAATTCGTCGGGTAGAGGAGCCGACACCAGGAGTTGCCTCCGCCTTATCTTGCAGCACCTTCTGAAACATTCTTCCTACAGACAGCACGTAAAATAAACACATATATTAGTATACTTCCTTTGTAATCTCTCCTTTGCAGCATGGAAACAATAAAACAAGCTGCAGAGAATATACCTGCAGTAGGATCCATGCTCGTCGCCTTGGGGCTCAGACCAAATTGGTGAAGAATGATAGGATGTACTATCTTGCGAGGATCAAAAGGAGAGGTGTTCAAGCGATCTAGCACGGCATGAAAAGCAACTGGGGATATGGGGCAGAATATTTCAGTTGCTCAAGGGGATTCACGATCTACACCTGAGAAAACTACCAGGGTCTAGGAAGAGATGAAAAACTAATAACGTTTCCACTCCTTCATAAAGGTCTCAGTAGAGAGAAACAACACTTCCGCTCGGGAGGTGAAGTAGAACAGACTTGGCCCCGCTCTTTTGAGAATAAAGAAAGGATGAAATTGAGCAGCAGAAGGGGTTTTCCCCCAGGATTTCTTTTACCAAAATAAAGAAGCCTGACAACAGGCTGCAGGATTTCGAAACAAGCTAATTTAGGGGAATGTTGAATAAAGTGGCTACCTCACAGAAGAAAGGGGGAATATGAGATTGAAGGCCCGCTTCCAGTTGGGCAAGGTAAAAACACAAAAAACCAGAGGGGGAAGTTCGGACGGGCATCAAAAGCAGGGCCCTGGATCGTGTAATCACCAGGTATCCCATACTTACTCCGGATACCCATAGTATCCTCCTTAGTCAGCCTAGATTTAGAGATGCGAAAGGCATATGCCCCAGTTGCAACCAGAAGGTCCTCGGTCTTTTTCCTCTCCTCCACCTCCTTATTGTTCCATCATTCTCGCTCTCACCGCCATGGTGGGAGGCAGTCAGAGGCTGCGGGATTATCACCCTCCTTAGAAGGCCCAACCAAATCAATCAACAGATCCTCTATGGCATCCCTATCTATACTACCAGTCGGGCATAGTTACCAAAGAATAAGAGCAATACCTAGATGCAAGTAGAAGGAAAACAAGGAAAAGGTCTTTATCTTTGACTTGAGGATTTACTCCCTTCCATCCGTACAAAGACTCTAACAAAGGATGAACTAAAGGGAGGATTCTTGGTTTGTCTTTCTCTTCGGATGGAAGTATACTATAAGACCTGATTTCCCCTTTCGGAACAAGAAGAATTATAGTTATGATACTCCTTATCTTTGGTTTAGTTCAGTAGTTTAGCTATGGTCCAGTCTTGAGAATGCATCTCTCATAATAAATTCAATAATCAAAGAAAGGTTTGATTGAACTCAAAGAATTGCTTTCTCGAATTAGAACATTGCTCATAGGTCGGAAGAATAGGGACAAATTACGATGGAAAAAGCCCTAAAATCACAGGAATCTACAAAAAGCATATCATCCTCAAAAATTTTTTTTACAAAAGGAGGCAAGAAATTTCACAGAGGAGAAGGGTAGAAAACTTACGCTAGAAGCACGAAGGTGGTGAGGGATGACCTCCCTAGGAAAAGAGCCTTTTATACCCTAGCAGATGAAGAGTACCGTCCACGCTGGTTTTGGTGTCTCTCTCCCTCGCTTGGCGCCGACGCCCCAATCATGGAGCGTATCGGTGGACAAGCACAGATAAGTCTCCATCTTCTTCATATTTTATCGCAATGATGGCTCTATCTCTTTCTCTGCAGATAGACATAGAACTCCACAAAATCCGCGTGGTATTACACATGTTAGCTCAGCAAGGAGGAAGCAACACAACAAGACCTTCCTTGCTGATACACCCAAGTGTAAAGCTCTTGTGCTAACCTTGGCAGGATTACTTAACTCTACTTCACCAATTCGATAGCAAGCCTCGCACTACTAGAGTAGGGGGAGTGATGATGCCCCCTAAAAATCTAATTGGTAGGCCCAAGAACTAGGAACGGGTCTTTGAGCAGGGCAGCCCAACAGGGCAAGTTCGTTTTGGGCCCAAAACAGTAAGTCATTTATCCACAAGGCCTCTCTTGTAAACACTGACGTGGCAGGCCCACGAAAAAGTCTCTTACAAAAAGTCTAGTCATCAAACAACAAGGATTCCACATCGTACGGGTGGCCAACATGTGGAACCATGTCATGCTAAAACATCTCATCCAAATTCCCAGAGGATTGGCTGGAATCTGGATTCTTCTCTGCAATTAACAACTTTCTTGGAAAACATGGGGGATGTGGCAAGGATGATTCAAACTAGCATTTCTCGCTCAATTCCTATTAGATTAACGCGGTGTTTGTTGGAGAAGATAGCTGATTCCTTAAGGTTTCCAACACCGTATGTCACTCAACGTAATTCCTCCCAAATAGGACAAAAAGACCATTATAAAATATCTGACTACGCAGTCATTTGTCAAGTAACTTTTAATCTATTTTGGCACTTCACTAGCACACGGATTCTCTCTATTTTTTAAGCTAATTTCAGCATACTTTTTCACACTTCAACACTTCACAATACCACTTCACCATACTCTCAATTATTTCAAGCTTTCTATTTATTTTATCAGTAGAACATTACTGACTTAAGCATCGGAGTGCTAACCCTCTCTGCAGGTTAGTCTCCCCTTCAATCTCGGGATTGTCGTGAAGGTCCCTCGACCTTTTGTGGTGCTGTTGGACTCTGGTATGTATCAATATTAATTATAAAATAGTTTCAACTAAAATTATGTTTCAAGAACAACAAATTAACCATATATGGTCAAGCGTAACATATCATAAAAGTTTAAAATAATAATAGTGATATGAGCTACTATATGTACACTATAAAAAATGCGGGATCTGTAACAGTCTCTTTAGAATGGTCATATGGCCGTTCCAAAAGTAACGGTTTTTGTAACAATTTTGGAATGAATTACCTTTACTGACGTCATTTAGTTGGTCAAATGAATTTCGTAATTTTGTAACGGCGCAATAGTTCTAACCGTCATTCCACAATGGTGATCATAAAGTCGTTACAAATTTTAGGCGTTATAAGTTGGAACACCTTTTGGCATGACTCACTTTCATTAGTAACGGCCCCTCGGACTATGAAATCAAATCATTACAAAATCTTGTAAAAAGTCATTACGAATTTGTAGTATGACAAGACAGTTATAAAGACCGTACAAAGTCGAGGCTGTTGCAATGTTACAACGATTTTTGGGACGGGTATTTTCGCAAAGTAATGGCCATGGGAAATATGAGAGCATTCGTTCTAGTTATCATGTAAAATACCGTTAGAAATTGTAATACTATGTGGCCGGATCCAAAGGCCGTTCCAATTGGTACGACCATTGTACTAAAGCAATCTTTAGTTACAAAAGCCATTCCAATAATGACTCAGTCTAACGACTAGATTTCAACAACTATTTTTTTCGCCCCCAAAGTCGTTCCAACAGCTGATCCAAATACTCTTATATATATGTTTTGCATGTTGTTTTTATTTTATTTCATTTCATTTCTTCTAGAATTGATTAACCACACACATTCTCAATCTCTCTCTGATTTTCATGCATATACACTTGATTAGCTAGAATTGCATCATGTTATCGTGTACCGTTGATCTCTTGAGTTGGTTGACAATGTAACAACTTGAACCCTTTTTGTTAACTAAATTGCATTTTAATATTATAGTTTTTTTTATTTTATGTTTGAATGTTAAGTATTGTTAGTGGGAAGTAATAACATAGGTCAACATATAATTATATATATGTGTATATTTAGTGATCATCATATTAGACAATTGAGAAAATGAATGTATGAGAAGAACCTATTGGAGAGGACGGGTCTTACGCAGGAATTTGAGGATGGTGTTAAGACTTTCATAGAGATGGGCCAAGTGTCAGTGTGGACATATAGACAGAGACATGATTAGGTGCCCGTTTCGGAAGTACAAAAATGAAAGGTTCTAAACACCTGATGAGGTCAATTTTGGCTTATGTATGCGAGGGTTTATGCCGGAGTACTTTGATGTTGTGATTGCTTCTCCAGTGCTGGAGGAGCAAACCCCAGCTACTCAGGAGGAGGGTAGTTTGCACTGGGTGATGAATAACAAATGGATTAGGCGTAGAGGATGGTTTTTGATGCAGTCGGGCTGGGTTATTTTTCCACTTACCATGAGGGTGTGCCTGATGATGCAATTAGGTCTTGTCCTACTAATGCCAGTCCTAATTCGTGGTACGACAGGGGGGGAGGGCTATGATTATGTGTCAGGATTGTCAGACCATTTTTTCGATGTAGTGCACGTTGCTGACCAACCGTTGTGGAGCGGTTGTACCCAATCTCAGTTGGCGATGGTTGTTGGACTGGTGAACATCAAGGCCGAGAACAATTTTTTTGAGAGAGCCTACGATTAGGTGTCTCAGTGGGCTAATAATATATTGCCCCACGATCGCAGACTACCCACCAATTACTATAGTATGAAGAAGTCAATAAGTAATTTGGGTTTACCTGTTAGAAAGATTAGAAGGACAACATTAATTTGGACTAGTGCAAGTTTTTGTAAAGACGCTAAGCAAGCCAACCAAGGAGCGGGACCCCCGTTGCAAGATGTCCCTGTATGTTGTTCTTAGGTATCCGCCACTTACTCCCCGACTGCAGAGGTTGTATGCTTCGAGAGTGACTGCGGAGCACATGACATGGCATGCCACACATCAGACAAATGAGGGCTCCATGTGTCATCCATCCGATGGAGAGACTCGGAGGCATTTTGACCAGACATATTCTGATTTTGCATTGGACCTATGTAATGTTAGGATGGGGCTATGCACAGACAGGGTTGCACCGCACGATAGTATGGTCATATGTACTCATGTTGGCTGGTGAAACATACACCGTACAATCTCCCATTGCGGATGTGCATGAAATCTGAGGATGGTGGATGGAACAACAGACTTAGAGACCGAATGATCAGCAAGATCATCCATCATCTTCTCAAGGCTCGATGGCCATGACTGAGCGAAAGCTGTGGATGTCGGCAGTGGGCGGCCAGAAGAGGGGTCATGTATTTGGTCTCAGTTTCGAGGCTCACAACACACTTGTTGGACCATCATAGCCCAGCTGCTTGCATATGTCAGCACCGCCCCGCACCCCACCACCCAATCGCGATGCCCATACCTCGATATCTGGTCATGAGGATCGAGGAGTTGTTGGAGCGTTGCTGACCACATGGCTCGTCCCTCTATTGCCCCAATCGTCCTAACCTCCAGCTGATCCCCTGGCTCTTGACGATGAGCCAGAAGACTATGCGATGTCGACGGGAAGCCCGATCTAGATTAAGGTTGTTTTCACTTTTTTTTTTTTTTAAAAAAAAAGTTGTATGTATATTGATATATGCCAAAATGGCTGGCCGAAGAGCAAGGCTAAAAATTCCAAAGAGGTATCTAGGAGCCCAAGGAGAGATATTGAAGCCCCAAGCAAAGGCCCGCATATTTTTGGAGGAGGCCCAAAAGGGGCATTTGCCCAGCCCAAGGAAGGACTAGTCAGGCCTCTCCCCAGCGAAGGAGAGGCCCTCCCGACCTTATCCTCATCCACGAAAAACCCCTTCAACAATCCTCCTACTTTCAAGGAGTCTGAAGGCTGCAGAAGTCTAGGAAGGTAGTGCTCGGTCCTTCTAGAGTCCAGGCTAATGAAGAGTCCCTCCCATCTGTGGCTCTTCCTCTATAAATACCAACTTACTCAGTTGGCTCAAGAAACGTTTCTTAGCACTCTAACATACGAATTTATACTCTCACACTCGCACTAATTTCATTTTATGCTATTTGTTCACGAAATCTCACCATTTCTTTATTTTATTCAAATTTATTCTTCTACAACTGCTTACTGACTTGAGCGTTGGAGTGCTAATGCTTTTTTTGCATGTCCCCTTTTCATAGCTTGCAAAATTCCAAGATCCACTCCACTAAAGCCCAAGAACGAGGTCTTTTAGCTCACATCAATTGGCACCATCAGTGGGAACACAGGACTAAGACGTGAGGATCATGAAAACTCCCAGCAGCGGATCAGGCAAGCAAAAGGCTGCAGATGCTCTTGCCGACCCTCAGGCATTGCGAGTGCTGTCTGGAGCCCCTTGGCTCCCTCTGGGAGGGGGGAAGCGGGATCCTCCGGTCCCTCTGAACCCTTGTCGGATCCTCTGGGGGACAATACTGAAAGAATATGTGGATCGTCCAGGGAAATTGCGCGAATGCGGAAGCGCGATATAAAATAAAATACAAAAATTTAAAGCATGCTTTAATCAAATTAAAGAACACGCTCAAGGGGTGTACCCTTGAGATTCCCGGGTGTTCAGTGTATCTCATGAGTAAACAACATGTAAATGATCATGGAGGCCATAGGGTAGAAAATTAAAGAGGACGAAAAATATTAAACGAGACCTACCCGTTGTCGTTTTCGTCTTCAACAGCTACACGCGTTGTTCCCCGTTCTGCACCGAGATCTCGTTCTTGAGACCCTCCAAATCGTGACACACGATCCACCCACGTATCTTGCACGTCGTGCTAGCAACGAACAAGTGTATATTTTGGAGTGGATGAATCAACAACACGTTATGAATTAACGGTATTGATTCATCTAAGTTCTAATGTTCCAAGAACAAGAGAACTAGAAAAGAATTTCTTGGAGAGAGTGGAGAGAGAGAGCGGACAAGAGAGAGGGGAGAGAGAGCCGAAAATGAGTGTGTGTTGTGTGTGTGTTGGAATTTCATCATCCTTCAAAAGGTGCAAGGCTAGGGGTTTATATAGAGGAATAGTTTAATCCTCTTTAAACTCCACCTCTTTAGAAGCTTAGTTTGACTAGGATTTTGACCTAGTCAAAGTCCTAGTCAAAGTAGAATTTGATCTTGTCAAATTCAATCCTAGCCTTTGATCTCTCCCATTAAATCTCAACCATTAATTTAATTTAATGGAATATTTAAATCCTATTAAATATTCCAAAAGGCCAAATAAATATAATAAATAAATATTAGTATTTATTCTAGGCCCATTAAATTAATTCCCTTAATAAATCCAATTTATTAATTTAATTCTCTTTATCAAATAGAAGGAATTAATTTCTCCAAGAAAATATAGGACCCGATTAAATCCAATTTAATCATTCCATTACTCCAATATTTAATTCCAAATTAAATACTAAGTGTGTGTGGATAGTGTGTGACTCTTTAGGTTCACCTTTCAGCTAGAGTTGGTCCGATTCCTAGAATCCGTCTGTTACCATGGGTGGCCATCTAGCAACGGTCCATGGCACTAGAGACTAGGTGAAATAATCGGGGATGAACATTTAGGCTCTAACAGGCTCTAATAATCGGGGATCCTTTCTTGGAAACTACTGTCACTCTGTACACCCGAGCTGCACTAGACATGGCTTATGACTACTCAAGAGTATTTTGGCAATCTCTCACCATATCTAAGATACAGACCTGATGTACAGGTAAACTCAGCAGTTCCTCAAGTCAAAGGACTTGACCTGTACTGTTGGAACCGGGAACTCACGTCATACCTTGCTGACCATACTCAAGGTCCTCCGTAAGACGGTTCCCGCGAGTCACCTCAGTCAGTTGCTTCCTAGCATGCTGACCCACTAACACTGCTTAGACGACCTTCATCACCCGTCGATGAAATACGATAGCAGATGCTTAGTGCAAGTCTCAAAGGGAATTCCGGTACCCATTTTCGAGATTCCTTGACTTGGAGATTTTCGGACTAATTCGGTAAGATTGATTTCATGGACCTACCTCTAAGCGTAGTCCCAGTCTCCAAAATCGATTCTCAGTCCGTGGGCTTTTGTTTGCGTAGTGAACAGATATGTAATATCAGATATAAGTGAACGTAAACAAAGTGTTGCCATATGAATCTTCACTTCTTTATTCATAAATGTTTTATCAAACACCTGAAATTGTCTAGACATAGGTTACATATTCCTGCCAAAATTGGCTTACATGGTCACCTATTCTAACAATCTCCTACTTGACCTTTAAAGCCAATCGCCCATATGTCTAATCCCCATCTTCTCAAGATGTTACGTATGAGCACTCTGCGACATAGGCTTTGTCAGCGGATCTGTTGTGTTGTCTGCTGAGTTGACTCGGTCCATCCGGACGTCACCTCTTCCTACCATTTCTCTAAGAAGATGGTAGCGTCTAAGAATGTGTTTGGAACGGTGATGAGATCTCGGTTCCTTTGCTTGCGCTATTACACCGTTGTTATCACAGAAGATGACAACAGGCTCGGCGATGCTAGGCACCACACCCAACTCTTGGATGTAGTTTCTCATCCAAACCGCTTCCTTAGCAGCTTCTGAAGCTGCTATGTATTCAGCCTCTGTGGTGGAGTCAGCAATGGTTGCTTGCTTGGAACTTTTTCAAGCTACTACACCTCCATTGAGTTTGAATATATACCCCGATTGAGACTTGGCATCATCGTCATCAGACTGGAAGCTACGTCGCTAAAGCCTTCCAGAATTAGTTCTCCATTGCCATAGACTAGGGACATTTCCCTAGTCCTCCTTAGGTACTTAAGGATGCCCTTAACAGCATTCCAATATGCCTCTCCTGCGCAGGACTGATATCTGCTTGTTACGCTCAAAGCGTATGCAATGTCAGGCCTAGTGCAGTGGACCGCATATTGGATGCTACCTACGGCAGAAGCATAGGGGATGACTTTCATCCTTATCCTCACCAGTCTGTGGGGACTGTTTCTTGGACAACTTGATCCCATGCCTCATGGGAAGGAATCCTCGTTTGGAGTTGTCCATTCGATATCTCTTTAGGACTTTCTCCATATACGAGTTTTGGGTGTGTCGTAACATCCTTTTAGATCTGTCCCTGACAATCTGGATGCCTAGGATGTAGGAAGCTTCACCCAAGTCCTTCATGGAAAACTGGGTTGACAACCATGCTTTAGTGTTTCCTAACATTCTAACGTCATTACCAATGAGTAGAATGTCGTCCACATAAAGCACTAGGAACACTATTGAGCTACCACTGACCTTCTTGTATACACAAGGGTCGGATTCGTTCTTGATGAAGTCATAATCCCGTATTACTTCATCAAATCGAATGTTCCAACTTCGGGATGCTTGTTTGAGGCCATAGATGGACTTCTGGAGACGACAGACTTTCTGTTCTTCTCCAGTGACCGTGAAAACCCTCCGGCTGATCCATATAGATCTCTTCTTCAACGAAACCGTTGAGGAAGGCCGTTTTCACGTCCATCTGCCATATCTCATAGTCATACCATGCTGCTATGGCGAGCAGGATCCGAATGGATTTAGCCCTGGCTACTGGCGAGTAGGTATCCTCAAAATCGACCCCTGGTCGTTGAGTGTATCCCTTAGCTACAAGCCTAGCCTTAAAGGTTGTGACTTCTCCATCAACGCCAAGTTTGTGCTTGTAGACCCACTTACAACCCACTGGCTTAACACCTTTCGGTAGATCTACAAGACTCCAACTTGGTTCTCGCTCATGGAGTCCATTTCGGCTTTCATGGCCTCAAGCCATTTTTCGGAGTCGATGTCAGACATCGCTTCTCCATATGTCATAGGATCGTTATCCAAAAGATCGGATCGCTCCTAGAAAGCCATACCTTACTGGAGGTCTGGACTCTCTAGTGGACCTACGGAGAACGGGAACGTCAGTGGTGACTGTGGGCGTTGACTGTATCGGAGCCGGCGGTTCAGGAACCGGGGCTGGTCGTTCCTGAGGCTGTCCTTCATGCCTAGCATGTTGGACCTCTCGAGGTTGGTCAGCCCTTCGGCTATTTATCCTGAATCCTCTAAGTGAGGGTTCCGTGGCTGCTCTGATGGCTGGATTCCATCACTTGATTCCTCAAGGATCAGCTCATCAGGTTGGATATCCTCCGGGAAGCCTTGCTCCAAGAATACTGCATTTCTTGAAACAAACACCTTTTGTTCCAATGGGTCATAAAAGTAATAACCTGCAGTTTCTTTAGGGTATCCAACGAACCTGCATAAGCTAGACCTAGATTCTAGCTTATCTCCCGCTAACCTATTGACGTATGCGGGGCTACCCCACACTCTCAAGTAGTTGTAGGACGCAGGCTTGTCGTGCCATATCTCATATGGCGTTTGGGTCAATGCACTGGTAGGCGCCATATTCAACAACTTGGCCGCCGTTTCTAGTGCATAGCCCCAAAAGGATAAGGCAGTTTGGTAAAACTTATCATGGACCGAACCATGTCCAACAGGGTTCGATTCCTCCTTTCAGAGACACCATTTAACTGTGGTGTTCCTGGAGGTGTCCATTCTAATCTTATACCATGTTCTTTTAGATAATCTAGGAACTCCGTACTAAGGTATTCACCGCCTCGGTCTGACCATAGGACTTTAATTTTGCAGTTGGTCTGGTTCTCTACTTTAAGTCTGAATTCTTTAAAGCTCTCAAGAGCTTCAGACTTGTACCTCATTAGGTAAACATAACCATACCGTGAATGATCATCGGTAAAGGTTATGAAGTAGAAGAACCCACCTCGGGCCTGCGTCCTTAGTGGTCCACATACGTCTGTATGGACCAAGTCCAACAGACCTGTGGCAATCCTACTTGTCCTACAAAAGGCTTTTTGGTCATTTTCCCTCTTAGACAGGATTCACAAGTTGGTAGATCACTCAAGTCCCCAACCTCTAGGTTCTTTGAGTCTACCAACCTTTGCATCTTATCTTGGATATGTGACCTAGCCTAGCGTGCCACAGACGTGCGTTCCCGTTATTATCTAATTTTCGTTTGTGTTGAGTGTTGAGAACGAAATTCGTTTGTTGCAAGATATAGAGCCCATTATGCAATGTACCAAGTAGATGAGCAATTCCACACCTCATCAAATAAAAGCAATTTAAACTCATAACCACTATTGTCCAACAATGGAATGGAAATGATATTTTTAATCATACTAGGTACAAAATAAACTTGCTCTAAATCTATGCTAATACTATCACTAATCACTAGAGTGGCGGATCCTACTGCTTCTGCCGAGATGGCCTTGCCATTCCCAAGCTTCAGGATCATGTCCCCGCTACCCAGTTTTCTGCTTCTTTTCAACACCTGCAAGTCATTGCAAATGTGAGCTCCACAGCCGGTATCTAATACCTAAGAGGCAGAATTAGTGACCATATTAACCTCAATCACATAAATACCTTGGTTCGAGAAGAGTTTGGGGCACTCTCTCTTCCAATGCCCTTTCTCACGGCAGTTGATACATATGTCATATGCCTTCGACTGTTGCTTGGAGACAACCTTTCCCTTTCCTTTGCCCTTCCCCTCTTTGGCAATGGGAACACTCTTAGTGTTCGTAGCTGCTTTGACGTCCTTTCCTTTCCCTTCCCTTTCTTCTTCTTCCAACGTCCGGCACCTTTGCCTTTCGTATTGGAAGTCGAAGCACCTCCAAACAATACCGAAGGCGTGGACTTCTTAGTCGTTGCCTCGTATTGCACCAACATATTGATCAACTCATGAATGCCCTTCTCAAGTGCGTTCATGTTGTAGTTGACGATAAATTGGTCAAAGGAGGGTGGGAGTGACTGAAGGATCACATCTATGTACGTTTCATTATCGAGACCTGCCTTTAGGTCCTCGAGCTTTTCCACCAGGGTAAGCATTTTAACCCCGTGCTCTTGTACAGAGGATCCTTCTGTCATTTTAGTTCCAAAGAACGCCTTGGTCGCGACATACCTAGTATGCCGGTCCGGGACTGCATAGCAATCCTTAAGGCGAGCCATTATGGAAGGGACGTCGTCTAGCCTTTCATATTGCTTTTGAATCTCACTGGTCATCGAATCAAGTATGAGCTACGGACCTTCCGGTTATCCTTATGCCATGTCTCGAACGTCTCACGTTCTTCTGGCGTGGATCCTTCCGGCAAGGTCCTAGGGAGAGGCTCGTCCATGACGTAGTCTTGGTTCTCGTAATCTAGGACTATCCTAAAATTGCGCAACCAGTAGTTATAATTTGTTCCATTGAATTTGTTTGTCTCAAGAATGGTTGAAAGTGGGTTCTTAGACATTTTTTTTAAATCTACATTTAGAAAACAACGCGCGATCAGCAGAAAATAAAAGACGGTGGTTTGATAAAAATGATTAAATGCATGGACTTTAGTCATTTAATCCTCCCACTATTTATACGAAAGCACGGTACTCTCAAACGTGATTTTCGGGAAATCCTTTCCTAGTGGACTTGGGATCCACAACGATTTTTCCCATACCCGCTTTTTACGATTCGCATGGAAAAGATCCTGTGGGAGGTATTCCATACCATTCTCGTTCCACGAGATTCCCAAGATTATTGCCTCACCCTTTCACATGATCCCGAGGACTCCAAGCGAATCATGCTATTTGGGCGTTAGACCCAACCCAATCGACCGAGCTATAGACCCACTGGCACCCCTACGACTCGTGTGACAGGTACAGCAGCCTATTTTTTCGTTCATGACAAAGTGCAACTTCTTTTAAGTACAATAACGTGCCACGACTCGTGAGACCACGCTATTGACCTAAAAACAGCTTCCTCACTAAACCATGGATTGGAAGGCATGGACAAACTCCTAGAGTTCATGTCCATTTTGTCCAGGGTCTAATGTTTCAACATTGGTCCAACCAATGTGAAGAGTAGTGAATGACCGAGATCTCAAAATAAATAAACATTCACACATCCATCCATAATGCGTAAATTAAACCATCCATAGCAGTTATATGATAAATAAAAACCCATTCATCCATCATAATAACCACATGCAAAATTAAAGCCTAGCACGCCCCTGTTGGATGATCACGAGCCCGAATCCTATGTGATCCACTGAGCCCGCAGTGAATCTATGGTCAATCTAGGGTTGGTCCTACACTATTACATTAATAGTAACCCAATCATCATGCTGATGGGCCTTGGTCTCTTTTCTCTTTCTTCACTTCATGGAAAACTCCAAGTGACCTCCCGTCTGGGTTCTCCATGTGGTCCTTCCTTCTTCTCCACCGATTACAAAAAGGAAACCTCACTCCTAGTCTACTCTCATTACATATAAAAAAATAGAAAGAAACCCAAGCGAAAACCCGGGGGGAGTACATAAGGAGGGAGGTAGAATGCCTTATTATTCCAAGGCATGTAGAAAGAGAGAAGGAGAAAGCAGTAAAAGAGGCACACAGGCCCAACAGAAATTAAACCATACATTCGGTCTAGGGCTCGTGATCATCCATTTCCATCCAACACATATAATCACATGATCTAATCACATAATTACAATATACCAATAATTCATGATTTCCAATCATGATTATACAAAATAAGAAATAAATGAATATGTGCGTAACGTGTGAAAAAAAAATAAAACATAAATATTGGTAATAATATTTCTCGTTCTAGGAAAACCTTTACTCATTATTTTAA
This sequence comes from Sesamum alatum, assembly GCA_034509735.1. NCBI lineage: Eukaryota > Viridiplantae > Streptophyta > Magnoliopsida > Lamiales > Pedaliaceae > Sesamum > Sesamum alatum. The sequence goes on along the minus strand of JACGWO010000011.1, from coordinate 9,449,726 downwards.
GTAAAATAACCCCGAGATTCCAAATCCAATGTATTTTACTCCTAAAATAATGTCTTTAGAAAATTAGGCATAATTGAATCCCAAAAATGATTTTTCAAAATTAATTCAAAATCAAAACTAAAAATAATTAAAAAATAAAAGAAAACACTACTAGGGTTTAAAAAAAACCCTAGCAGCAGCACCGGCCGCCGCCGCCGGCAGCGGCCTGCCGGCGCGCGTACAGGGCAGCAGGCTCAGCCTGCCGCCCCTGCGCGCGCGCAAGCGCTGCCTGGCCGGCCGCGCCCTTGCCCTGCGCAGTGCGCGCGCAGACGTGCACTGGGCACGCCTGCCGGGCGCGGCGCGCGCAGACTCCTCCGTCTGCGTGCGCGCGCCTGGCGGTGCTGCCCGGTGTCCGTCCGCGCGCGGACTCTCAGGCGCGCAGCCTTGCGCGAGCGCGTGCGCGCTGCCCTGCGCGACCGGCTGGACGGGCGTGCACAGGCTTCCCTTGCCTGCGCGCGTCTGCCCTGCCAGCAGCGCGCGGCTGCGCGCGGCCAGCCCTCCCGGCTGGCCGGCTACGGCGTTTCTCGTTTTCTGTTCAATCATTCCATCCCGTTTCCCAAGAAAAACAGAAAAATACCAATATTCAGAAATTCACACGAATCAAAAGCCATAAAACGACATGCTTTAAAATCAAGAAAATCTAGATTTAATTAAAAACATGCCAACATCACGTTTCATGCTTAAAACGCACATAAACCCTAGGCCTATACACCGAACCGAGCTCTGATACCACTGAAAGAATATGTGGATCGTCCCAGGAAATTGCGCGAATGCGGAAGCGCGATATAAAATAAAATACAAAAATTTAAAGCATGCTTTAATCAAATTAAAGAACACGCTCAAGGGGTGTACCCTTGAGATTCCCGGGTGTTCGGTGTATATCATGAGTAAACAACATGTAAATGATCATGGAGGCCATAGGGTAGAAAATTAAAGAGGACGAAAATATTAAACGAGACCTACCCGTTGTCGTTTTCGTCTTCAACAACTATACGCGTTGTTCCCCGTTTTGCACCGAGATCTCGTTCTTGAGACCCTCCAAATCGTGACACACGATCCACCCACGTATCTTGCACGTCGTACTAGCAACGAACAAGTGTATATTTTGGAGTGGATGAATCAACAACACGTTATGAATTAACGGTATTGATTCATCTATGTTCTAATGTTTCAAGAACAAGAGAACTAGAAAAGAATTTCTTGGAGAGAGTGGAGAGAGAGGGCGGACGAGACAGAGGGGAGAGAGAGCCGAAAATGAGTGTGTGTTGTGTGTGTGTTTGAATTTCATCATCCTTCAAAAGGTGCAAGGCTAGGGGTTTATATAGAGGAAGAGTTTAATCCTCTTTAAACTCCACCTCTTTAGAAGCTTAGTTTGACTAGGATTTTGACCTAGTCAAAGTCCTAGTCAAAGTAGAATTTGACCTTGTCAAATTCAATCCTAGCCTTTGATCTCTCCCATTAAATCTCAACCATTAATTTAATTTAATGGAATATTTAAATACTATTAAATATTCCAAAAGGCCAAATAAATATAATAAATAAATATTAATATTTATTCTAGGCCCATTAAATTAATTCCCTTAATAAATCCAATTTATTAATTTAATTCCCTTTATCAAATAGAAGGAATTAATTTCTCCAAGAAAATATAGGACCCGATTAAATCCAATTTAATCATTCCTTTACTTCAGTATTTAATTCCAAATTAAATACTAAGTGTGTGTGGATAGTGTGTGACTCTTTAGGTTCACCTTTCAACTAGAGTTGGTCGAGTTCCTAGAATCCGTCCGTTACCATGGGTGGCCATCTAGCAACGGTCCATGGCACTAGAGACTAGGTGAAATAATCGGGGATGAACATTTAGGCTCTAACAGTACACTTGTCCTTTTGTCTTCGGTCTCATCACTTAGAGTCTAGGGCACGGAAAATGCAGGTACCAATTTTGGACCTAAGTGTCGGTCTGTCCTTACTAAACGCCGCAAGGGAAACCTTCCCTTCTGTTCAGTTACTGTGGCCACAGATTTTAGGGACAAGACACAGAGCATACATGAGACTCAACTGTCAATGCCTTTTGACAGGAGACAGATCCTTTCTTGGAAACTACTGTCACTCTGTACACCCGAGCTGCACTAAACATGGCTTATGACTACTCAAGAGTATTTTGACAATTTCTCACCATATCTAAGATACAGACCTGATGTACAGGTAAACTCAGTAGTTCCTCAAGTCAAAGGACTTGACCTGTACCGTTGGAATCGGGAACTCACGTCATACCTTGCTGCCCATACTCAAGGTCCTCCGTAAGACGGTTCCCGCGAGTCACCTTAGTCAGTTGCTTCCTAGCATGCTGACCCACTAACACTGCTTAGACGACCTTCGTCACCCGTCGATGAAATACGACAGCAGATGCTTAGTGCAAGTCTCAAAGGGAATCCTGGTACCCATTTTCGAGATTCCTTGACTTGGAGATTTTTCGGACTGATTCGGTAAGATTAATTTCATGGACCTACCTCTAAGCGTAGTCCCAGTCTCCGAAATCGATTCTCAGTCCGTGGGCTTTTGTTTGCGTAGTGAACAGATATGTAATAGCAGATATAAGTGAACGTAAACAAAGTGTTGCCATATGAATCTTCACTTCTTTATTCATAAATGTTTTATCAAACACCTGAAATTGTCTAGACATAGGTTACATATTCCTGCCAAAATTGGCTTACATGGTCACCTATTCTAATAAATACTCCTTCGGACACCTCCTCTCATAGGTTGTCCCCAGTACAGGTGTAAACAAGTCGAGCTAGAACATTTTCAGTGAGCTCGAGTCGAGCTCGACCATTTTTGGTGAGCTCGAGCTCGAGCTCAAGTTCCCTTGTTCGAGCTCGAGCTCGAGCCAAAGCTCAATTTTTTCAACAATTTGTTATTGTTATTTTTAAATATTATTATATTAGTAATAAAAATATTAAATATATATTAATTATTAAATGTAAATTATGGTTTAAAGTGGTTGATCTCATTATATAAAAAAATTTAAATTGATGATAATTTAAATTTTGTATCATTCAACTATAAAAAAATAAAAAAGATGATTTTTTTAAACTGACGTACCAAATAGTGATCGATCTCATTAATATAAAATAATAAATAAAAATAATTAACATTGTTCAACCATCATCATTATTATTATTATCTTTAAAATCACTAAATTTTGACATAAGTTTATAAATAATAACATAGATTATTTTATTGCATACTATGTATCTTGGTATAAATATATACACACAAATAGATATAAAAACATTATAAGTTAATTGTTAGGACTTGTAAATTTAAAAATGTATAAGAGATTACTAATAAATATTGAATATAACATAAAATTTATATGCGTCATATAAAATAATTATTTACAACAAAAGAATATTAAAACTTACTAAATTATTGATTGAGCTAGTTTTTTTGTATAGAGATTATATATAAATTAAAGTACCATGTTGTATTATTATCTAAAATTATAATATATGATATTTATTAATAATTATAATTGATATATGCCAAAAAGATCAGCCCAAAATCAAGACCCAGAAGCCTAGAAGACATTGATAGGAGTTTGAAAGTGAAAGCCATACACAAAGGCCCGCCTGTGTCTAGGAGGAAGGTCAGCACGAAGGCCTTCCAGTATCCCAAACAACCAGGAGTCTTTCCGACCAAAACTTTTCTTCTATAAATACCAGCCCATATGGCTGCCTCAAGTAACATTTTCTAGTACTGTAATTCACGATTTTATGCTCTCACACTCACACTTTGTTTATTTAAGCCCTTCACTCACGAGAATTCCCCTTTTTCCATTTCGTTTACGTTTATTTTTCTTTAACTGCTTACTGACTTGAACGTCGGAGTGCTAATATTTTTTTTGCAGGTTCCCGTTTCATAGCTTGTGGAAAATTTGAGGCCACCCCATTCAAGCCCAAGAACAAGCTCTTTTAGCTCACATCAATTGGCGCCATCTGTGGAATACAGAACTAAGACGTGAGGATTATGGACACCCCCAACAGTGGATCAAGCAAGCAGAAGGCCGCAGACGATCCTGCTGACCCTCAAACACTGCAAGTACTATTTGGAGGCCCCTTGGCTCCTTCTAGTAGGAGGGAGGCTGGAACCTCCGGTCCTTTCGAACATCTATCGGACCCACGGGGGATAGTACCCCCTCGGATACCTCCTTTAATAGGTTGTCCCCAGGATTGTTGGTGGCCATCTAGCAGATGATTACGTCCGTTGTACAGGCGCAGATGGCAGCGGTCGACACCGGCCCCTGGGGAGCCCCCCGGTGCTTGCTGGACTAGCTGAATCTGACGAAGCCCTTTCAGGGCAGAGGTTCCTCAGATTACAGGAGGGAGAACCAGTTCTTCCTCCCCAACGCGGGATGGCCCTCTCCCGCGTTTGGAGGCCCAGCTAGAGCATCTCAGAAAAGCTTACAAGATGTGTAGCATAAGATGATGGGGATTCCTTTGGAGGTACAGGGCGACATCCCGTTCATCGAGGAGGTCATGGCGGACGAACTTCCTCCCAATTGTCGGATAATGATTAGGGGAAATTATACGATATACTTGTGTTTTGATCCTTATTTTCTCTCGATATGATGCTTGTTCTTGGGTACATTTGTGACATTTAGGAAAGTAAAAATAGTTTAAGGTAGGTAGAATACTTTCTGTTCTTACCGTAGCTAGGTCCTATTATAAAAGGAGGAGAAGATGGAAAGAAAGAGATATTCAACTTTTAGAAATTCGCAGAGATTTAGAGGTTTTAAGAGCAAGGAAAAAGGCGAGGAACACGTGAAGAAGAAGATTCGATGTTGGAGTGACGAGCATCAAGCCAATCCACTACTCCATGAGTTTTTCTCAATCCTTCTCTTTAGCTTTAGTTAGAATTAGGATGAACTAATCTTCTTTTGTGCTAGGGCTTATGGAAAGCCTAATTGATACAATGTGTTAAATATTTTCCAGATTAATCTAGTTGTTATTTTCGCATATCCATGAATTATTGTGTTTGTTGCTATTATTTGAGAGCTTGATCATATCTTAGATTTTCTTAATTATGTTGATGAACCGAGAGGGAATTTAGCATAGTGGATAGAGTAATTCATGGTGTGAATTGAATGATATGTAGACATACACTGGCATGATCTATTTGATTTCATTGGTTTTTCGTAAATCTGAATGCATAAATGTCACGAGTTTTGGAGAGGAGAGATCCCCTATTTCCTTGATAGTATTAGGTTCGGTATAGCTCGAGAGAGTATATCGGATTAAATTAGAAAAAATCTCAGTGTGCGAAAATACTTGTTTATTTGATTGATCTGTTAATATTGAATGCATTGTATTGATTAGGTGGACTTATAGCCATAGCAATTCTTCCTAAATCTGCATTTTTCCTTCGACGTAATTGCTTGCTATAGTTGATTCTACTGTTTTTTAGTATATTCATAAATCATCCAAACTTTCGAATCGTCCAAATAATTAGGGATTAGTCATAGTTGTGGTGATTATTTAATTAAATCCTTGTGCGTTCGATATCTTTTATACTACTTGATAGCTAGTTCACTTGATAGTACATATTTTTGGAATCAAGTTTTTGGCGCTGTTGCGGGGAGAGTTAGCACAGTTTGATCCCAAAATTGGGAGGACCTTCCACCAACAAAGGAACACCATCGAGAGAGGTGAAGGGAGTGGAAATTCCAACACGGAGGATCAAATTGGGACCATATAACCAACCATGGCTAACGCAAGGGTCGTAGAGAGACCAATGATGGAATATTCATTCCTAACAGCTGATGGGGTGATATCCAGCATATCCAAACCTACGGTCCAAGCCAACAACTTTGAGATCAAACCGGCTATCATCCAAATGATCCAAGCACGTGTGCAGCTCTCCGTATTGCTTGACAAGAATCCTAACAAACATCTCTCTAACTTTCTCAAAATTTGCGATACTTTTAAATTCAATGGTGTTAGTGATGATGTTGTTAGACATAGATTGTTTCCGTTTTCATTGTGTGATAAGGCCAAAGATTGGCTTCAGTCATTACCCGCCGGTAGTATCACAACTTGGGCAGAATTAACCAAATATTCCTTGCTAAATACTTTCCCCCGTCTAAAACTGCTAAGCTTTTGAATGACATTACTTCTTTTGTGCATTCAGATAGGGAATCATTGTATGATGCATGGAAACAATTTAGGGACATGCTTAGAAAATTCCCTAATCACGAGCTACCAGTATGGCGGCAAGTACAAATATTCTACAATAGTGTCACATTGGCTAACCGGGCTACTATTGATGCAGTTGTAGGTGGTATCTATCATGCGGAAACTACCATCAGAAGAGTTCACAATCATTGATGAGATAGCATCCAACTTGTACGCGTATGGTCAAGACCGACGAGTGGTCGGCGTCCACCAAGTTGATGCAATGACTGCGGTATCGGCTCAATTAGGTGCACTAACACAACAAGTAAATAACCTTGGAGCTACAATTTGGAACGTGGCACATAGGACCCTGTGGTGCATGTGGTCAAATGGGTCATTTAAGTCAAAACTGCAAGGTAGAATTTCCATTTGCCATTCATGAAGATTGTAACTTTGTTTCTCATGGTGGCATGTCTAATTTCAACCCGAACTCCAACACATACAATCCGGATGGCGTAGTCACCCCAACTTTTCATGGAGTAACAATCAGCAACAAGGTCCATCAGGATACCATCAACCACAACAGCAACCACCGTAGGAAAACAAGAGCAACCTTGAAGACATGCTCTCCACTTTCATTACCACCGCCAGCGCTCGTTTTCAGAACCAAAATGCATCGATCTGGAATCTCGAGGTCCAAGTAGGGCAAATCATGAGCATGTTATCCAGTAGAAAAGAGAGGCAATTTCCGAGTGACATTGAGAAAAATCCAAAGGAGCAAGTTAACGCAATCATACTCAAGAGTGGGAAAATTCTCAAAGAAGAACCACCTAACGAGCCACAACCGAAAAAGAGGAGGAGCCTCAAGAGGAAACGAAAGGGAGTACTCCTAAACTCAAACTTAATTTATATGATGTTCCTCCATACATTCCCTGCCCCGGAAGAGTTTTAAAAGCCAACTTGGATAAACAGTTTGGCAAATTCTTAGAGATGTTTAAAAAGATTCATATTAATGTCCCTCTAATTGATGCACTGTCGCAGATGCCAAGCTATGCTAAATTCTTGAAGAAGGTGATTTCAAATAAGAGGAAGTGGGAAGGAGGTTAAACGGTGACACTCAATAAAGAATGTTCGACGATTCTCCAAAACAAGCTACCACCCAAGCTCAAGGATCTAGGGAGCTTTTCTAGGTAGAGCTTTATGTGATCTATCAATTTTGATAAAGCTTTATGTGATCTAGAGGCTAGTGTGAATTTGATACCATATTCTATAATTTGAGAAACTTGGACTGCACGAGCTTACTCCCACTATAATCACTTTGGAACTAGCGGATAGAAGCATTAAATATCCTAGGGGAATAGTGGAAGATGTGTTGGTCAAAGTCGGCAAATTTATCATCCCCGTTGACTTCATTGTGTTGGATATGGAAGAGGATAAGAATATGCCATTGATTCTAGGTAGACCCTTTCTTGCCATAGAGTAGAGCGTTAATTGATGTGAAAAAAGGTCAACTAACTCTTAGAGTTAATAATGAACATATAGTCTTTAATGTGTTTAAACCTATGATATATCTACACAAGAATGAGCATGATATATTTGCAATTGATGGCATTAATGCCCCTAGAACTGAAAATGCTCATTTAACCAATGTAAGGATCCCAAAGAAAATTGCTTCACAAATTCTAATGTGAATAATTTGCAGCACGTGAAAGAAGAGCATGTGGAGGTTGCAAATTTTGCAGACACGGGTTAAGAATTGAAGTCTAAACTACGAAATGTGTTGTTGTTAAATGGAGTTACTTCAAATCACAAAGCAAAACCACCAGATGCAACATCACCCAGTCGGAACGAGAATAGGCTTCAACCAAACAAGAAGACGTGGATGAAAAAGGCCAACGAGAATGCTCGAATGTACAAGGAACGCACCAAGGCATGGCATAAATCTCATGTAAGAAAGAAAAAATTCAAGGAGCATGAAAAGTGGCATCACAAAGACAAGGCCCGTGTTAAAGTGCATTGGCAAAAGCTAAAAGGCTATGTCAAAGAGACACAAAAGATTCATTCCGGTTCTTCCTTTTCGACTTGCAGGGGCGTGAGAAGTATCCTAACGTCAAGAAAGTGACGTTAAACGAGCGCTACATGTGAGGCAACCAATGCATGTTTATGTTCATCTTTCATTTTCTTTCGTTTCTCTTTTTCAATGCAGGTGACGGATTCCTGATAGCCCGTGACCCACGGACTATGCCCTATACAGTTATGTCACGGGCGTCTCTGATAGTCCGTGACCCACGGGCTATTGGAAAGCGTTTATGTCCGCTGGTAGTATTTTTTTGGTTTATCCTTCCCTTTTTATTTTTTTTTTCTTATTATAATAAATACAAAAAAAATGAAGAATCGGCTGAAAATAGAATATTCCCTGTTTTGGGATTAGGGCACAATTTCATCATATATGTACCTTGAAGGTTCACAAGGAGGGTCTTCTCTGCCCCCCTTCCTAGTCAGCCGTCGCCGCCTCGCTTCACAACCACCACCGCCATCATCCGCCGCGTCCACCCGCCGCCATCGACCCTTCATCACTAGAGCCGACCACCTCCGTGAATATCTCACCGCAACTCCACCTCCAGCAGCTTCGACGTGCAGCCTGCCGCCGTTGAAATCGTCGTCACCATCGCCGTCCACCACCACCAACATCAGTCTGACGATGTCACCGCTCGTCTCCGCCACGGCCGACGTCTCCTCCCATTTTTTTTCTCCCTCTCTGTTTGTTTTTTTCTTTCTTTGTTTCTCGCTGAGTTGTTTTTCCCATCGTGTGTTTTTTTTCTTTTATCTTTATTGTCTCCACATCATTCTTTACCCACCTCAAACATGTTTTCTTCCCCCCTCCTTGCACGTTTTTTCTCTTCACTTTCATAGTCTTATATTTTTCTTTTGTTTCGACTAACACTTTCTGCCACAGGATCGTCATGGGCACTCCTGGACCGTCCCGTTCTCGTCGTCGACTCAGCAACGCCCAGCTACCCTTCTCCCTCATCCCTTGGATTTCGACGGCCTCCACACTCAGGGGAGTCCTCTGTTTCTTGCGTTTTATTCTTTTCCCTATGGTCTTAGACATTGAGGACAATGTCGAATTTAAGTGTGGGGGTGATTAATGTCCTCCGATTATATGCATATGGATGAATGTGGTTGAGGCATGATGGTACTTATTTTCTGTGATTCTGTGAAATTTTCTAAAAATTGGTGATTTGTTGGGTCGTATGTTGACAAACCTTGATACATTGCATCCCCATTTCACTCATGTCAACGTGATTTATGAATGCACTGTTAGGATTGCGATGGAATACTTGACATGCATAGAAAAATTCAAACTTGGCACATGTGTGATGATTATCTTGACGATCTTGTTTTGAGGAAAAATGCTTGTGAATAGCACACATAAGCCTTTTGGTGAGCTTTTGAGCCTATGAGCACACATCTTATTGCTCCATTGTTTTGTTTGGCTGTGTGATTGTCATCTTCGGCTTGGTTGTTTAGAACTTTCTCGGTTATGCATGTCGAGACTGCAACGTTGAGTTGGTGTGTTGAAAGTGAGAACGGCATTAGGATCAACCCAAAAATTTTATGTTGCTAAGCCTGCATAAATATCCACCCCTAGTAGCCCAATCGAGCCTGAGCATAATTTCTTTATCATATTAAACACAATACAAGTTGTGAACAACCTTTTCTTTGTTCCAGAACTTTGAACCCTATTATTGGAGGATTGGGATGACTGCTTCTAAGGTGATTCCCTAAGTAGTGTGTAGTTCAAGTGCACGTCTAAAGTACTTCTTGAAGTTATGTCCGGAGAAAAATAATTGTGAAAAAAAAGAGAGAAGAAGAAAAAAAAAATCGAGAAAGTCATTGATGCCATACAACAAGAAAGATGCAATGATGAAAAGTGCAGAAAAAAAAAAAAAAGAAGCAAAGAAAAGGAGAAAAAGATGAAGGAAAACAAGGAGTAAGTTGCACTTGAACTAGAAAATTCGTATAAGGGAAGACTATCCGAGTAATGTCACCTAATTCCTTTAACCCCAAAGAACCCTTCTCACATTCTTATTTGTTTCCTACCATCACCTAAAGCCCCATTACAACCCGGAAAAGACCCTTTGATTTTCACTTTGAACTCACTACAAGCGGTGGAGATGTGACATAAGAGCAAGCCTATGGAAAAACTTTGTTAAAGCATGACTTGAGAGTTCTTGATCACCCTTAAACACTTCGAGCGTATTGTGTGTATCCCAAGCGAGGGTGTTCACTCACTTTGCATTTTGATTCCGAATGGGTTGTTGAGATAATGGTCATATGGTGTGGCTTGTGTGAATTGGCACTGTGTCTATTGTTTTTTTTTTTTTTTTTCACCTTGATGGTAAATTCATTGTGAAATATTGGCATGAGTTGAAATGGGGTGAGATGCATAAAGGGGGATGTTCTTTTGAGAGTTGATTGCATTGCATTGTTATATGCTTGAGGACAAGCATGATCTAAGTGTGGGGGTATTTGATTAGGGGAAATTATACGATATATTCTTGTGTTTATATCCTTATTTTCTCTTAATATGATGCTTGTTTTTGGGTACATTTGTGACATTTAGGAGCTTTCGTGGAATAAAAGGCGAATTCAAGGAAAGAGTCAAAATTCTGCAGAACTGAGCACAAGTTAGCCCGTAACACACAGGCTATCAGAGATTCGATTCAGAAATGCAAATCACATAACCCGTGACCCACTGGTTATCAGAGGTTCGCTGGGTGAAAATCACAGACGCGCTGACGTGAAGATCTGAAATTCCGATTTAAGAATATTTTGAAAGAGATTTTATTTCCTTTTTTATCTCCTTTGTAATTAGGGCTAGACGTTTGATAAGGCAAGAGTTAGGAAAGAAAAAATAATTTAAGGTAGGTGGAATACTTTCCTTTCTTACCGTAACTAGGTCCTATTATAGGAGGAGAAGATGGAAAGAAAGAGACATTCAATTTTCAGAAATTTGCAGAGATTTAGAGGTTTTGAGAGCAAGGAAAAAGGCAAGGAACACGTGAAGAAGGAGATTCGGCATTGGAGTGACGACCATCAAGCCAATCCACTACTCCATGAGTTTTTCTCAATCTTCCTCTTTAGCTTTAGTTAGAATTAGGATGAACTAATCTCCTTTTGTGCTAAGGCTTATGGAAAACCTTTGATATAATGTGTTAAATATTTTCCGGATTAATCTAGTTGTTATTTTCACATATCCATGAATTATTGTGTTTGTTGCTATTATTTGAGAGCTTGATCATCTCTTAGATTTTCTTCATGATGTTGATGATCGAGAGAGAATTTAGCATAGTGGATAGAGTAATTCATGGTGTAAATTGAATGATGTGTAGACATACACAGGCATGATCTATCTGATTCCATAGGTTTTTCATAAATCGGAATGCATAATTATCACGAGTTTTGGAGAGGAGAGATTCTCTAATTCCTTGATAGTAATATGTTCGGTAAAGCTCGAGATAGTATATCTGATTAAATTAGGAAAAACCTAAGTGTGCAAAAATACTTGTTTGTTTGATTGATCCGTTAATACTGAATGCGTTGTATTGATTAGGTGGACCTATAGCCATAGCACTTCTCCCTAAGTCTGCATTTTTCTTTCGACGTAATTGCTTGCTATAGTTGATTTTATTTTATTTTTAGTAGATTGATAAATCATCCAAACTATCGTCCAAATAATTAGAGATTAGTCATAGTTGTGGTAATTGTTTCATTAAATTCTCGTGGGTTCGATATCTTTTATACTACTTGATAGCTAGTGCACTTGCTAGTACATATTTTTGCAATCAGACACCAGCCATACACAGGATCTCATGGCACCACTGACCCGCAGGATCACTTGTCACGATTCGAGAACGCGGCGCTCCTCGATCGATACACAGATGCAATCAAATGTCGGGTCTTTGTGACCACCTTCGCCTGAGCGGCCTAACAGTGGTTCAACCAGCTGCCTCCTGGTTCAATAAGGTGCTTCCAGGAGTTCCGCTAGCAGTGCCTTCACCAATTCGCCAGTAGCAGGAAGCATTGCAAGACCTCCCTCAACCTTTTTACTGTTCACCAGAAGGATTCCGAATCCCTGAGGGACTACTTGCATCGTTTGTAAGATGCTGCCTTGGAGGTTTCTGCGGCCACACAAGAGGTCAAGGCGAGCGCCTTCGCTCAAGGGATTTTAGATGGGGATTTCTTCAAGTTCCTGGCTAAGAAGCCGACACTGGATTTTCACAGTCTACTCGCAAGTGTAGCCAAATACATCAATATGGAGGAGGCCCAAGTCTCCAAGAAAGAAGGATGAGGTGAGAAGATAAAGGACACACGCGAGGAAGGATCTACCAAGAAGCCAGAGTCTACGTTGGTCCAAGGGGTTTGCCCTAGTTGGAGTGATTCACTAGTTGGACTAGGTTTGTTGTAACCTTGGGTTGTTGTTTACTTGGGGAGTGTTTGTGAGAGCTTTTAAATAGCAATTTTCAGCTTTCGGCCTCAAAAAAATACTTTCGAGGTGTTTGAGATACCAGATCTGTTTCTGAAACTGCTACAAAAAGCACTTTTAAGCCAAAAGCTAGAAGCACCTAAGGGGGGCGCTTCTAGCTGTTTTGGATTTCTCTTAAATAAATCCAACTCACTTTTAAACTACTTTATCCTCATTATAATAATCTTAATTCGATTTTGCCCTTTTTAATTTATCTTCAAAATTGTTTATCGAAAGTTGACGTTTGAATTATCAAATGATTTGAATAATTTATCACTAACAGTAACATAATTATCATTTCACATATTTAAAATTTTAAAATTTTTTATATTTTATTTTCTCTATTATCTGATGTTATTCCTATATCATAAAAATACAAATTAAATTGTTATGATTAATTAAAGAAATATATTTTTTGGCAATCATGCAAGTTTATTTATTGTGCATGAATAAACAAGTATATTACATATATAGTGCGCATATTATTGAATTAAATATTTGATTTTTCTATTTGTATTCAATATTTTAATAATATAAATGACAAATATTTGTAAAAAAATTAAACATGAGATTTACTAAACTGAAAAACAATTTATTTTTTGAGAAAAATTAATTATTATTATCAAAAGACAAGTTCAAATATTAAGCAAAAATAGTATATTTTAGCACATGGGGACAAAACGATTTTTAATCAACTACTTGCTTTAGAAGTGATTTTTCCCCGAACACTATCCATTTAACTTTTATTTGCTTTTAAATTTTTTTACAAACACTAATCACTTTTGATTCTGCTACAACTTTCAACATTTTTTACGAAAATCACTTTTCTAAAAGTAAAAGTTTTGAAAACAATACGTTAATGGAAATTTACATTCTCCTAAAAAGAAATGGTTTTCTGAGTTTTTTCCAAAAAGAAAAAAAAATGATAGTTTGCAGTTTCCAATTACATGAATATGCACCCTATTAAAAAAAAATAGATTTTCAAATTAAATGTTTTTTGTATGTTACATATAGGAGACTTTTATCTATATAATTTTTTTCACACGTTTTATTTTGATTATTTGATTATTTAAAAAAATACTATGAGTTTTACTGCCCTACAACATATTCGACATATTTAATACTATACCAACTTTATCCTTCAATTTCTATCAAAATTAACTGAAATGATTAAGATGTAACATAATTTAAATATTAAAAATAATAAAACCACAATTTAAACTTAAGAATCAAAGTGATATAACATTCAATTGTTAATCACAGTGAATCTATATATATATATATATATGTATATATATAAATTAACAAAGGATACAAAAAGATGAAGGATTGGCAATCAATTAATTTAAGGATAATTACTCTTTCCTCGTGAGGTTTCGTATAATTACACGTAATCCTCCTATTATTTGAAAAATTATTTCTACTACTCTTGATGTTTGATTTCGTTTAATAAATAGATCTCCCTGTTATTCAAAATTCACTGATTCGTTAATAATAACTAAAAAAAAAGTCTATATTTACCTCCAATTGATTTATTGCATATCAAACAATTTTTTTCTGATCAAACTACATTTATAAGGGTGAAGATATACCTCCCCATATGAATTAGTGTGTGAAGACATAAGGATAGTTTGGTCAAAAATATGATATATTTTACATTCAATAACTCAACCGAGAGTTAAATATATTTTCAATCATTTTTTTTTTTCTTTTTTGCTAATATAGGTAAACTCAATGAATTTTGACTAAGAGATAAATATATTTATTAAACAAAACAAACCTCAAAGGTACTAAATATAATTTCTTAAATCACAGAAAATTTACGTATAATTATACTAAATCTCAAAGGAGTATGGTGTAATTATCCCTTAATTTAGATGTTTATCAATTTGTTTATTGAAAATAAGTTAACTTCTTTTTCATTATAATTTATACTTTCTAACTGATTAAATTAAGCTCATTCAAATGAAAAACAGTAAACGTCTTCCCGTGATGAAAGGATTAAATGCAATTTTTGTTTTATATCTTTTGCATTTTTTAGTTATTTATTTTCTTAGAGTAGTAAATAACTCTTGTAATTTTTTAACTTTTCACAATTTTGGTCTTTCAGTTGCCGGATATTATAAATGTAGTCGGAGAAAAGCACGTGCCTCGCACTTGCTTTTTAAATTTTGAGCTTTTGTTCCATTGGTCAATTTAATGGACCAAAATCACGAAAAATTAAAAAATTATAGGACCTATTTGTTACCCTACAAAGATAATGGACT
This sequence comes from Sesamum alatum, assembly GCA_034509735.1. Taxonomy (NCBI): domain Eukaryota; kingdom Viridiplantae; phylum Streptophyta; class Magnoliopsida; order Lamiales; family Pedaliaceae; genus Sesamum; species Sesamum alatum. The sequence continues at coordinate 9,434,718 of JACGWO010000011.1, read as the reverse complement.
AAAACGCCAAAATGCAAAAAATATATAACGAAAATTTACTTCATGCTGACAGAAATTGATAAAAGAGAACAAAAACCCCAAATTTTAAAAAGCACACACAAGGCACAAGTTTTTATCCGACAACTGAATGACCAAAATCACGAAAAATTAAAAAGTTACGTGACTTATTTGCTACTCTTGAAAGATAAATGACAAAAATACCAAAATTCAAAATATACCGGGCGAAAAATGTATTTAAACACTTGATGAAATTGTATATAGTAAACTTCTTTCTCATAACACTCAAACTTCTATTTTTCCCACTTTTCACTTTTTTTATATACTCCAAACTTTCGTTATAACTAAACTTGCAACTTTCTCAACCACACAAAAACAGAAGCTAATGCAAATATCCATCAGACTCTACTTTTTTTGGAAAACTTCTATTTCCTCTCCTTATTTCCTTAATGCATGACGTTTATTTCAAACAACCGAACACATACCATGCTTACACAGAAGTAATAGTCTCAGCACGAGCAAACGTAATAAGAGTGTTGCATGTAAGAGCATTCAAAGATGAAGTACCAAAGATGAGTCTCGTTAAACAGCAGCACTGCCAATTGTGGACAGATACGGAAAAAACCAAAACTTCAGCTACATAACATTATAGGAAAGATATAAACAACTCTATCAAACTTCACAGCAACAATGGAGCAAGATGCGATGAGCCCGTTTCATCTGGCAGCATTTACAAGACCGTACAACACTGGTTGGTTCTCTTCGCCTGCTTGTAAAACATCTGTTCCAAGAATTCCAATGAAGTTGTAGAATCAGTATCAGTACCAAGAAAAGCTCAATCAGTTGGAAACTATCTGGAAAGTGGACTGTCAAATGTGGCCATATAGAAATTGTGTCGAACATTGCTACTGCAGCATAAATCAAACTAAAGCGTTGTTGACCAACTAATTTAAGTGAGCCATGAACACAACGACTAAGACGAATCTATGTGGGGGGGAAACAGTATTTTTGCTTCCACAGTAGAGCAATACCTGGCTACAAGTTGTTAGTATTAGTTCTTAGCACGATTTTCAACAGTTTTATCCATCCAACAAGATTCAAAAACACTGAAAAAAGTTAAAGCTAAGTACTGAATTCAGCAGAAATAAAACCACGAAACTGCAGCAAACCTGAATATAAAGTTACAGACTTCATAAAACAACTGACTTATCTATCCGAAAACAACTGTAATCTTCAGGAAACAAACAGACACAAGTAGGGTGGCTGGGATAGTAATTTGTGATTTAAAATAAGATTTACTATGGCAATACTGATTACTGTGCTACACACGCAGATGATTAGTATGTAGCAGGCTGGAGCGAGTGACGTAGCCACAAAAAATAGGGCAGATGCTCTTAGAGCCGTTAAGGCTTCTTACATATAATTCTGGCATGTGAAATGATATATGTCTTTAAATTATAATGGGAATTCAAGTTGTACTAAATATAATTGTATTAAAATATATTGTTAACCTTATAAAAAGTAAAAAGATACAAAAATATACAGGGCTTGAGCTCAACCACGAGCCAATGTAAAATCCCTGATCAAGTTAAGCCGCAAGGTCGACTTATGCTCTGGACACAGCTCCGACAAACTAACAAAAGCAACACAAATTGTTTTTTGACCCAACAGCACAATGAAGTCACTGTTGATTCATTCTAATAGACAAAATTGTATTAGACTTAAGCTTATTTTCTTAGAATGAAAGGTGAAAACCAGAAGATTAAAACTGCACAACCTCAACTCTCAAGAAAAAAAAAACATGCATATATAGAAGTATTTTTTGCCTCTTCTGAGAAAGTCGATTCGCCAAACAATTTCACTGCTTTGTAATAGGAGCAAAACCAAGAAATAGGAAGAAAATCTTTCAGCAGTCAGCCCCATCAGCAAATATTAGATGCCCAACCAATCATTTCTTCAGTGATCATCATGGATCATAATGAATTTTTTTTACACAGCAGTAGAGAAATTTCCAGGAACTCAAAATCCAAAATCACTTTTCCAAGCTAAATTGCATGTCTAGCAATAATGACTTTTAATTATAATATATTAGAACAAAGGTGAAATTAAGTGCATGTGCTCATTCTTTGAAATGAAGAAGCAGAAAATTAAGAACTAGTTACATGTGCTCTATCCATAGACTGGAAAATATTTCAGATAAAATCTAATTAAGAATGCACACCTGAGAAGCTGCACTGAGATCTGAACTCTTCTCAACCAAACTGTCTAGCTTCACACCCCTTTCTAGGACACTGTCGATAGTTTTGTGCTGAGAAAAAAGCCAAATATATTATGATATTATGACAAGGATTAAAAGAATGAAGAGACAGTGCTATAAGAGATTAATGGATAAATTGAACAGCACTACTTTATCCAAGACTTCGCAGTATCTTGATAATCTTAAGCCCATACTTATTAGCGTGTAAACAAAGATACATTTAGGTAACTGCTTGGCCAGTGCTGATAAAAGTTACATCAACGTGTAATATACAACAGCTATTATTAACAAACATCTACACAGAGGCCACCACTTAAAACCCTTCACAACTTAAGCTTCTGAAAGTTTTAAACACAGCAAACAGATTGAATATTCTGGAAAGGAAATAAAAATCAAATAACATCTGGAAACGGCCTATAGCTTAGGATGTTAGATATATTATTTGGAGCAGTTGCAAGCACCATGGCAGACATCAATTAGCTATCAGATATGGAGGAATATGCAAGCAGATATTCTATAAACATAGATAATACGTGGACAAATAAGTGAAACACGTAATGCTCTTATATCCTATCAAGTTTTCCTTTGAATAGATCATGGCCTATTCACAATAGATTATTCCATTGGAGACATTTTGGTAGCTTTTGATTAAAAAAAGTTGATTTCCCGTTTGGCAAAATCAAGCTGCAGCACTAGCTATCAACTACTTGTTAACCCATTGCGGAGTTTCTTAGTTCTTAATTACCAAATCCTATATTCTGTTGAACCAGATCACCGCTTATTGCTTTATAATAGCCCCCAAAACCTAGAGATATATAGTGCCTCCGTCATGTAAATCAATGTTTTCAGTTCTCATGCATATGCAATAGTATCACAAAGCAGAACGTGAGGGGTATCTTGTCCAAACCCAGGCATCCCAAGACTGCCAAGTGACTGAGACGTGTACTTCAATGTCTGGTTGGAGGGCGAAGGATCTGTTGGACTCTTAAGCAAGGATCTCTTTTTCATCTAATAGAGCAGGGGAAAGAAGGGAATATAGCCATGTAATTATCCACTAGGAACTAGTCCAAGAATGAACTGGCCATCTCCAACATACGAATTGACTAAAGAAAAATTTAAATTCAGTTGGAGAGTGCTTTTGAATGTTAAGCTGGTAAACATTGAAAGATACCTTACCTACAAAGTTTAAATTGGGTTCCGAGTGGCTGACAGCTAACCAACCCCAAAATATAAAGATTCAGTCATATGTCATTTCCACAGTGATTATGTAACAGGGCTAATAATGTGATTATTTCCTGCTAAACGAAATCTCACTTGGAGAGGGGATCCAAATGATGCAACTTTATACTAAATGCATGATATCCTTACTAGGGAGTGTTCACAATCCTCCCAAAGATAGGGAAAAAGAGTAAGGTACCATTAAAAACTGATAGTACAGTGGACCCTAGACCCGTAAATTCGCTGTCTTTTTCATGTTTTAGTTTTCCTTGGGCTAGCAGACATACAAAACATATCATGCCAGTCAATGAATGTCAGCCAACTATTAATCATGGTAATTAATAATGGCATGGGGACACACCAATATGGGCAGGGAAAACTTTGGAAGAAGCAAGAGAAGAATACTCACGATAATAATTTTTGTTTCATCCAACTCCCGCTGGACTTTTAGCAGCTTGTCGGCCTCAGCAGGGTCCTAAACAGTTAGAAGCTCATAGGGTAAGCGAATAGCAAGATTGGACAGAGTGCTTAAAATTCCTACCAATCATTTTCGTTGATGATTATACATGCCTCAAATTTCCAATCAACAGCATGGAGAAAGACTAAGTACCTGAAATCTGGTCAGTGCTTCATCTAGATAGGGCCATTGTTCGGCGTTATCAGCTTGTACAGTTTTCCATGAATCACCAAAGTTCTTTTGGTATTCATCTAAGACCTGACAAAGAAATCCCAAATTATTCAAGAAATAAAAATGTTTTTGACATAGTGTGCAAATAGAGCGTCTACCTGATTGAGCAATGAAAATGCACTTCGGACAGGGTAGTGATCATCCATAAAACCCAATGCGCACACGCCATTTCGATTGTAAGAATGCACTTTGTATTCTGTTTCGTAAATAACCAAGATGTCAATCTTTTGCATATTCAGGGAATCATTTGTGCCTCATCGAAGTCAAGTAAATTTCTCAATAAACACAAAGTCTTCTACCAAAAATCAGTTGACATGAACTTGAACAATTTTAGCCGACAAAGTAAATCCTTCAATACTCCCAAAATCTAAAAACACCAAGTTAAAATACAAATGAAGCACACATGAAAAATCAAGGAGAGCTAGAACCACTAGCTGTATTAGGGAGCTAGGCAGCCACCTCTTCCCCAAAGTGATGGTTAAAATAGTCACTCCTATATGGTTCTATGTGTATTTCAAGTGGGAGATCCTCCTATAAAAATGAAATAAAGCCCCATTCCTTTCAGAAGCTTGGTGTAAACAATAAACAATAGGGCCACAAAGCTAAAGCTAGTCAAAAGTTGCCAGATCGAAAATTAAAATGGTTTGTTTGTCAACTACCTTATACAAAGAAATATGTCCTCCTTCCAAATTTTGGTACAGTGAAGAAAATGTTTCGCAAATTTCATGCAAGTTATTGGACAGTTTTCTGGTTTGCATGATTTTGAGTTGGACACGGTGTTTCCCTAGGTTAATTTTTGCTAAAAACCTCAAATTAGCAACAAGTTTGTGGAGTAGACATTGGAATGAGGGGCCACATATTGAATTTGGGGATATTTTTCAAGAAATTGGAATTGAGTTAGAGGGTGGATGTGCAAGTCAATTGAGAAGAGAGAAAAAGTGGAGACATGTCTAAGCTAGTAAAGAGATCAATGGACCTGAACAGAACCTGAGAGGTGAAAAATGCACTGTGTCACTTAAAATCCAAGACAACTTGGGTATGATCACAAAAAGAAAGCAAAACATTATAAAAATTTGCTTACTAATACTACATCCCACATTTGCTGTTAGAGAGAAGTGTAAGCACTGTGTTTCCTATTCTTTTATGTGCTTAAAGCAGAGCTCATTAACTAGTCCCCTCCATGTTCTTAAAGTCATAAATCTAACTTGAGTCCTCGTAAGGCAACTTAACTAGTATATTTTTATTTAAAAAGAAAAAGAGAGAAAAACAACAAGAAAACAAAAGGGCAGAACAAAAAGGCAAAAAAAAAAAGGAAAAACAAAACAAACAATTAATGTAGTACGCCGATAGGGCCTCCCTACGTGGTTGCGTAATAAAAACTCATTTTTTGCCCAGGAGTGATCGTCCATAACCAATAACGGACCATTTCATTTATCAAATTAACATTGTAATCTGGTATCTTGCAAATGAATCAAAATGTCACTTTCCGTAAATCTAACATAAAACCTTCCACAGATACTTCATAAAATCTGGAAAAAGAAGGAAAAATGGTTCAGCAGGCAAGGTTAAATTCATTTGTTCCTCTTCTAATTCCATCCATCAGGTTCTACCAAATGTAATCCCCAATAACTGGACCAAAACAAGTAAACCATATTCTCAAAATTTATAAATACCACATCTTGGAAAACACATCAAGCACATTCCGGATATCAGCAGCAAGCAATAACCAGATGATAATCTTCCCAACTGCCCTCTTGGTTGGCTATATCAGCTGGTCTTCGTCCCTATCCCAATATGCTATTTTGTAAACCTTCCCTACCAACTATCCTTCTTCAAACAATTCATTTAAGAACACACATGTGGGCAACAAACTTGGCCAAAAATCAGAGATTACATTGGTTATCCTCACTAATGACAACCAATTGTTTTCCAGCAAGCTTGATGCCACTTCCTCTCCAAAATTAGATCGACAATAAAGGCCAAACGACTAATTAACTACTTCTGTCCAATAGCATAAAACATTACATGTGTACTTAATACCAATGCCAAATTCATGTCATAGGGTGCAAATGATTCTAAACAACTTTAACATTCTCCAAAAGCCAATCATATCATATAGGACTAGCCTCAGGGCAGTTGCTTAAAAAAATAACGAATAGATGGGAGGAAATTTGGCAGAACTACAGGTAAAGAAATACATGCAAAATGTTCTTTGTCTCTTGCCATGTGAAGTCCCAATAAGAATGGCAATTCAATGACTTCCATGTTTAACTTTTTATTCCCTCATCCTGTCATCTCTCTTCCTTCATGGAGTTTATTCGTTAGTGCTAGACTTTATATACACAGAGGTCAGACCACTGATCATTACCATCATGGACAAAATGAATGAAAAGTCAATAGACCACAATTAAAGATAAAAGACTAATTGAGATAATCCAACTACATTGAAATATCAGACACAGATAAAGGACACAATCAAATCAGAAATAGCTCCAGGTTTCCAGCGAAGTGAAAGCCCCCCAAAAAGAAAACAGATTTCGGAATATCGCAGACAAAATTCCTAAGCCATTTATAACAGAAACCCAAAAAAGCAGAAACCAATTAACAGAATGCGAAATCAAAACAACCAAGCTACGTAATTCCTTCAGAATACTAACCTACATGATCCAAAACCAAGCATAGTCCCTTGAAATCATCAAATTACGCATAATCACAAACTTAGAGAAAGAAAATACAGATTTAACATGAAAATGTCTTATCGTAATGGACCTGCATGCTGGACAGACTGGCGTTGCCCCGGCGGAGTCCGTTTAGACACGGTGCGACTCACGAAAACAAGAAACTCCCTAACGCTGCCCCGTTGAAAGAACCCGAAACTGCTTAGATCCGAAGCATTTGCTAATATAATGGGATCAGAACCCTCCGGGCTGCATTTCATTACATACAAAGCCGTGATCTTCACCATCTTCAAGACCCTTTTCCTATTCTCTTCTTCTTTTTTTATTCCTTCCTCGTTCTTTCTGTTCTAACGTACAAGATTACTAGCAACCAAATGAGATAGAATTCAATGTCTATAGAAATCTTTCTTTGCCTTCCTGATTAAGAAAGCAAACCCAGAAACGTAAGCATGCTGGCTGTGCCTGTACGTGTATTAGAGAGGTGAAGAGTGATTATGGCTTCAAGAGGGGGAAGGTTACGGGTTCAAGAATCTGATGCGGTGCGTTCTTGAAAAGTTGTGCAATTGGGTTGTACCATCCTGCCACGTCCTCATATCGATTTGGAGAATTCAAACAAGAAATTAGTTTTGTTCTTGCCTACAATGCTCTAGTTTTGATTTTTTCCCACACAATAATTTCACTTTTCATATTCAAATTATATTATTTTTTCAATTTTAGTACCTCATATTTTCAAGTCATCAAACTTGATACTCAAAATTTTTAATTTTTATCCATTTGATTACTTTTTATTGGGTTGACCGTTAAAATAAACGAACCAACACTGTGTGAGATTCCACAACTTATGTCGGTCATATGTCTTGATAGCCATACAACACTAGCCTTATTACAATTAGGCTCGGCCATTTGAGAAAATTGATTTGCATGCATTAAAAATAATTGATAGAACTAATTAATTAAAAAAACATTTATTTATGCAAAAATAAATTTAAACATGTAACGTGGCATTATATTTATTTAAAATAAAAAATATATTTTAAAATTTAAGAAAATTAAAATACTTCTACTTAATTTTTTAGAAAATAAATATTACATATATGTAATAATTATATATATACATAATTATATATATTACATATATATATGTTTTGGCGGCGATAGCCAGCAGCCGCTTCACTGGCGATGACAATTGCCGCCGTCAACTTCGTCGTCGCCCAAAGAAGAGAGAGGCGATGTTGACGCCCATTTTCTGGGAGACCCATCGCTACATTGCCCCCAGACTATTTTTGGGCGATGTCACCGTAGCCCGGAGGTTGGGCTCTGATGGTCACCATCGCCACTGAGGCGGCGATTGGCTGGCGTCGCCACCATATATATATATATATATATATTATGAGTGTTGAATCCACTAAAAATAATTCCTACACAAAAACTTGTAGAAGTAGTGAGTAGGGTCGAATCCACAGATATTGATTTTAAATTAATTCCTTCGAGTGAAAGCAAATAAATGAGGGGGTATTTTTGATTCAAAGATACTACTTAACTAGGAGATAAATTCTAAAGTGAATAAAATATGAAAAGACATTTTCAGTTGAAGATAGGTTCACGCTCGATTCTGCGGTTGATCATAGATGCAAAGATGACAATCGTACAAAATAGATAAACTAGTTATGGCCATTGGTACGACTTAACGACCTCACATTTTCTTACCGTGTCGTTAGCCAAGAAACGTCCATTGGCTAATTTCCTAATCAATAGACAACTCTGGGAGCGTCCTCAAGATTTAATCTATCAACATCATTAACAATTATAAAGGCCTAGTTGTAACCAATAAATTCCTACAAGGATTTATTTAGGCTAGATTTTGCATTTCCCACAACATAATCGACCATTACGACATGATAGACTATGTTGCGTTACCACTAATTATTAGACTAACAAACAATTATGGATTTGCAAGTCTAATTAGCTAGGCGAACATTCTTGACAATGAACAACGGGCCCTATCATTCATAAATCAGATTATTCGTGATGAAAGCACATATAATAACATAAGTATCCACATGAACGAAAGTATGAATTATAACTTAGATCTCACAACATACGTGAATCAAGCAATCACCGCAACTTCAATCGAAAAATAAAGGAACTAGCCTAACATGCTAAAGAAAGAACACATAAAAGAAATACAGAATTTCATAAATAAAACGCAGAGAAAATAAGATTCGAGAGATTCGATGTCTTCAATTACCTCTCCTATTTATACTAATTAATTTTTTAACAAATTTAGCTACCAAAAAGGTAGATTGCTAATATAACTCTAAGTCCTATTTAAGTAAAACTCTTAATCCTATTGAGACTCTTCAAGGAATGAAGATTCCAACTTCCAAAACCACTATAATCCATGTGTGAATCAACTTTCTCCAGAAAATTCATCCATCTACTCCTCATTTCGCTTATTTTTCCGTTGCACTAGACGTGAGCACGTCTAGTGAAAAATACAAGTTTGTTACGGTATTTTCTTCTCCAGAATTTTGTATGCGTTTTTTACTTGTTTGACTTCAATTCTTCAATCCTTACTCCATAAACACCTTTTTAGCTGCAAACACCAAAATTCACATGATTTAGGAGATTCATTATCAAAAGATGGTCGAAACACTACTAAAATCATGGTCATTTGGGCACTCATCAATGCATATATATATATAAGTAAAAATATTTTAATCTTTTTAAAATCTAAAATTCATAAATAAATATATATATATATATATTTCTTTATTTTAAATAAAAGTAATGCCATATCACATGTTATTTTTTTTAATTAAAGCTATATAATTGCCACGTCATGAATAATTAGCCAATAAAATCACTTCTCTCATACACTATCAATTATTTTTATGCATGTAAAATAATTTTTCTTCAAAAATTAGGTTGATCGTTTGTTTTAACGGTCAACTTAACGGAAAGTACTCAAGCATATGGAAATTAAAAACTTCGGGTACCAAGTACTAATGACTTGAAAACTTGGGATACTTGAACTGAAAAAGGGGTATACTTTGGGTATAAAAAATGAAATTATCCCTTTCCCCACTGTATTAGCTTTTAGGTGAGTGAAAAAGTGAGAATCTTGTATGCCTGGAGGTGTATTTCCTTTTTGGCAAATTGCAAAGCACCCCTATGTTTTGGTGAAATGGTGCAAAAATTTCACCTGTGTTAATTTTATAGAAAAAAAATGCCCCATGTTATTTACAATACAATAAGGAGGTAGGCTTCTAGCCAAACAACCTAGCAGGTAAAACCTGACCAACCCAAGCAGGACCCTTAGCCCACAAAACAACATTATCTTTACTAACTTGACAGACTCAAGAAGAAAGCTTGTTTTAGCAAATAAAGTCAGCATACCGCAAGAACTCCACATCACATAGGTTGTTGACACGTAGGGACATGTCACAGGAAAAGATCTCCAACAAACTCCTAAGAATCCGACTGCAATTAGATTTTTTTAAACAGCAAGTAATAGACTCCGAAAAACACAGGCATACTTAGTAAGACTAGATAAAATGGTCATATTTCAGTCAATACGATTCCAAATTCCAAACGAATTCTTCAGTTGGATAGCCAACACACGTAGCTTTCCAACGGTGTACAACACTCCACAACCACCCTCCAAATCTTGCTCCAAGGTTGCTTTATAAATGGAATCTTTGTGCACTAATTTTGGTAACATCTTTTCATTTCACAAGTCTACTACTACTCACACTCCCTATTTCTATTTTTAACCTACTTTGAGTTTACTATACACGAATTTCACCACTTCACTATTATACTTTATAATTATTTTTACTTATATTCGAGATTTCTTTTTATTTTATTCAGTAAGAACATTACTGACTTAAAATATTGGAGTGCTAACCTCTCTTTGTTGGTTAGTCCCCCATTTATCTTAGAATTCTCGTGAAGATCCTTCGACTTTTGTGGCGCTGCTAGACCTCGGTACACATCAAGTATATAAAATTTTTAAAAGTTGAAATTTTAAATTAGAAAATTACAACACAAAAATAATATAGTTGATATATGCCAAAATGGTTAGCCCAAGGGCAAGGCCCAAAAGCCCAAAGAGGCATTTAGGAGCCTAAGGAGAGATATTGGAGCCCCACACAATGGCCCGCATATCTTTGGGAGTAGGCCCGAAAGGGGCACTTGCCCAGCCCAAGGAAGGACTAGTCAGGCCTCTCCCCAGCGAGGTAGAGGTCCAGTCCTGGCCAAAGATGAGGCCTCATCAAGGAGGCCCAAGGTGGAAGCCCAAGCTCACCAAGAACGGATAAGGGTAGATTCGGCTTTACCCTTATCTTATCCAGGGAAGACCACTTCAACCGACTTCCTACTTTCAAGGAGTCTGAAGGCTGCAGAAGTCTAGGAAGGCCAATATTCGGTCCTTCCAGAGTCCAGAATGATGAAGAGTCCCTCCCAACCGTGGCTCTTCCTCTATAAATATCGGCCTACTTGGCTGGCTTAAGTAACGTTTTTTTTCTTTTCTAGCACACAAATTTTATGCTCTCACACTCGCATTAAGTTCATTTTTATTCCCTTTGTTCACGAAATCTCACTGTTTCTTTACTTTATTCGGATTTATTCTTCTACAACTGTTTACTGACTTGAGCGTCGGAGTGTTAATGTTTTTTTTGCAGGTCCCATTTTCATAGCTTACAAAAACCCAAGGTCCACTCCACTCAAGCCCAAGAATGAGCTCTTTCAGCTCACATCAATTGACGCCATCTGTGGGAACACAGAACTAAGATGTGAGGATTATCGAAACTCCCAACAACAGATCAGACAAGTAGAAGGCCGCAGATGCTCTTGCCGACCCTCATGCATTGCAAGTGCTGTCCAGAACCCCTTTGGCTCCCTCTAGGAGGCCTGTTCGGATCTTCCGCGGGACAGTACCTCCTCGGAGACCTCTTTTGATAGGTTGTCCCCAAAACTGATGACAACCATCTAGCAAATGATAACGTCCGCCATACGGGCGCAAATGACAACGGTCAACACTACCCCTAACAGCGGTGGGCCCTTGGCCGGTGGCCGATGGGCCAGTGGAAGATGGCAAAGCCTTTCCCCGGCAGAGCCTCCTCGAACTTCTAGAGGAGGAACTGATTTCTTCTTCCCCGGCACGGAATGAGGCTCCCCTCGTTAGGAGGATTAACTAGAGCAACATAGGATGATGGGAGTCCCGTTTGAGGTGCAGGGCAGCATCCCGTTCAGCAAGAAAGTCATAGTGGACGAACTTTTTCCTAACTGTCGGACACCAGCCATTGCGGAGTACAATGGCACCACCAATTCGTAGGACCACCTGTCACGATTCGAGAATGCCACGCTTCTCCATCGATACACAGATAGGATCAAATGTCAGGTCTTTGTTACCACCTTCGCCCGATCGGCCCAGCAGTGATTCAACCAGTTACCTGCTCAGTAAGGAACTTTCAGGAGTTCCGCTCGTAGTTCCTTCATCAGTTCGCCAGTAGCAGGAAACATTGCAAAACCTCCTTTAGTCTCTTCATTGTTCAAAAAGAGGATTTCGAATCCTTGAGGGACTACCTACATCGTTTCAACACCGTCGCCTTGGAGGTCTCTACAGCTACACATGAGGGCAAGGCGAGCGCCTTCTCTCAAGGGCTTCTCGATGGGGATTTCTTCAAATCCCTGGCTAAGAATCCGACACTCGATTTGGATAGCTTGTTGTCTAGAGAAGCCAAAATACATCAACATGGAGGAGGCGCAAGCCTCCAAGAAGGAAGGTTAGGGTGAGAAGAGGAACGACACTCGTGAGGAAGGATCCACCAAGAAGCCCGTGCTGATGGATGGGATAGGAAACCCCCTTTTGAAAGGGGACCTCGTGTCTACACTCCCCTCAACGCCCCATCACTCAGGCCTTTATGGCGGTAGAGGGAAAGGGGTTGCTGATACGACCTCGAGGGGCTAGGGAAGGCCCAACGCGGCCCAAGTCGGACAAATTCTGTCGAGTCATAACGACTATGGGCACTCCACGGAGGTGTGCCGACATCTAAAGTACGAGATTGAGCGACTTGTCCAGAATGAATACCTTCAAGAGTTTGTCTGCAGACGTAAGCACGCCCTTGCTGGGCCTTCGGAGGACACAAACCCTCCTCAGAATAGAGTCATACGCAGAATCGAGGGAGGACCTATAGGGGGAGACTCCCATGGGACCAAAAGGCACTAGCTCGGGAATTAGAAAGCACACCTCCTGAAGAAGTCCTAGATGTAAATATGAGGATGGGAATGCCTGTAATCCAATCTGGGCCAACAGAAGGAGCGGGAGTCATCCTCCCCCATAACAATGCCTTAGTAATCACGGCCACCGTGGCTAACTACGAAGTCAATAGAGTCTTCATAGACTCAGGGAGTTCGACTGACATTATATGGAGTGGCCTATGATCAGATGCAGTTGGGGGAACCCCAATGGAAAAGGTAGACACCTCGTCGTAGGGATTCGTGGGAGAAGTGGTGCACCCAAGAAGAGCAATAGCCCTCCCCCTTTCCCTGGGGCAGGGGTCGTTGAGGAGGACCTGTTCAATCAAATTCCTAATAGTGGATGCCTCCCCAGCATACAACATAATTCTAGGGAGGCCCTCCCTAAATGCCTTCCGGGCAATCATATCCACCTTCCATATGAAAATCAAATTCCTGTACTAGGTGGAATAAGAGTGGTAGGTGGAGACCAACAACGGTCACGGAGATGCTATGTGGAGGCTGTCCGGAAAGGACAAAAGTAGGGAACCATAGAACTGTTTCCGGAGGAATCCCACAAAAAAGACAAGGGAAGGACCCCTCTAAGGAGAATAAGGAGGTAGGTCGAGGACCTTCCCTAGGCGAATCCCTACCCAGTAAGGAGGACCACTCTAAGGTCCAGTCGGCAGAAGAACTATTAACCATTGAATTATTGTTAGAATAGGTGACTGTGTAGCCAATCTTGATAAGCGAATTGTAACCTATGTCTGAACGATTTTGAGGTTTTAAATAAATCGTTAATGAATAAGAGGTGAAATTCATTTGGCATTTACTTTGTTTGTGTTCACTTTATCTGCTTTATATAACTGTTCACTAAGAAAACAAAGCCCACAGACTGAAATCGCATTTCGGGGACTTGGACTACGCTTGGAGGTAGGTCCATGAAATCAGTTCCGCCGAATTAGTCTGGAAATCTCCAAGTCAAAGAATCTCGAAAGTGGGTACCGAGATTCCCTTTGAGACTTGCACTAAGCATCTGTTGTCGTATTTCATCGACGGGTGACGAGGGTCGTCTAAGCAGTGTTAGTGGGTTGGCCTGCTAGGGAGCAGCTGACTAAGGTGACTCGCGGGAACCGACTTAGGGAGGACCTTGAGTAGGGTCGGTTAGGTATGACGTGTGTTCCCGGTTCCAACGGTACAGGTCAAGTCCTTTGACTTGAGGAATTGCTGAGTTTACCTGTACATCAGGGCTGTATCTTAGATATGGTGAGAGATTGCCAAGATGCACTTGAGTAGTCATAAGTCATATCTAGTGCAGCTCCGGTGTGCAGAGTGACAGTAGTTTCTAAGAAAGGATCTGTCTCCTGTCAAAAGGTATTGACAGTTGCGTCTCACAAATGCTCTGTGTCTTGTACCTAAAATCTGTGGCCACAGTAACTGAATAGAAGGGAAGGTTTCCCTTGCGGCGTTTAGTAGAGGACAGACCGACACTTAGGTCCAAAATGGGTACCTGCATTATCCGTGCCCTAAACCCTAAGTGGTGAGACCGTAGACGGAAGGATAGATGTACTGTAGAGCCTAAATGTTTCATCCCTGAATATTCACCTAGTCTCTAGTGCCATGGACCGTTGCTAGATGGCCACCCATAGTAACAGGCAGATTCTAGGAATCCAACCAAGTCTAACTGAAGGTGAACCTAAAGAGTCACACACAATCCGCACACATTAAAGTATTTAATTTGGAATTAAATATTTGGAGAAATGGAATGATTTAAATTGGATTTAATCGGTCCTTATTTTCTTGGAAAGAATTAATTCCTTTTATTAGATAAAAGGGATTTATCTAATAAATTAGATTTATTAGAAAATTAATTTAATGGGCTTGGATAAATATTTATATTTAATATATTTATTTATTGCCCTTGGAACATTTAAATAGAATTTAAATATTTTATTAAATTAAATCAATGGTTGAGATTAAAAGGGAGGATTCTATGGCTAAGATTGGTTTGACCAAGAAGCAAGAATTTGACTAGGATTTCACTAGGTCAAATCCTAGTTATGGTGGAGTCTTCAAAGTGTAGGAAACTAGAAGAGGAATAGGATTCCTCTTCTATAAATACTCCTTAGCACACACTTTGAAGGAGATGATGATTCTTGAAACACACACACACACACACACACTCGTGTACTCCCTCTCCCTCTCTCGGCCGCCCCTCTCCCTCCTTCCAAGAAAGTATTTTCTTGTTCTTTTGTATTAACAATTGAACATTAAAGGAGGATTGATCTCGTTAAATTAATAAGGTTTGATCGATCCGTCCTCTCCAAAATATACTTGCTCTTTCGCTAGCACGAAGATCAAGATACGTGGGCGGATTGCGTGTCACGAATTAGAGGGTCTCCTTGGAAGAGGTGATGAAAATTGATGCACAAACACACACACACACCACTCGGCCTCTCCTCTCTCTCTCTCGGCCGAATTCTCTCCCTCTCCTTCCCAAGAAACTCTTCCTTGGTCTTTTTGTTTTACAATTGAACTTTAAGAAGGGTTGGTCTCGTTAATCAATAATATTCGATCAATCCGTCCTCTCCAAATAAACATACACTTGTTCTTTCACTAGCACGAGGATCAAGATACGTGGGTGGATTGCGTGTACGAATTAGAGGGTCTCCCATTCGAGATCTTGGAGCAAAACGGGGAACAACGCAAGTAGCGGATTTGAAGACAAAAAACGACAACCGGTAGGTTTTCCGGTTTAGATTTTTCGTCCCTTTTCTTTAAATCCTATAGCCTCCATGAAAGTTTTGTATGTTTTATTATTCATGAGATACACCGAATGCCCGGGAGATTCAAGGGAACACCCCTTGACCGTATTTATTTTATCTCGTTCATGGCATGTTAAATTCTTGCAAATTTTATTATACCGCGCTTCCGTATTCGCGCCTCTCCCGGGCCAATCCACACGCCTTTGCTAGGCTTTCAGCATGGAACTAATTTTTCCAAGAAGCAGTCTCCTAAGACTGATGAGGAGCTTAAACGGATGTTGGACATCCCCTCTGCTTCAATCATAGGCAGCATTCAGTATGCAGTCCTGTGCACTAGACCTGATGTGGCTTTCGCTTTGAGCGTGACTAGTCGATATCAGTCGTGTGCCGGGGAGGCACACTAGAGTGCGGTCAAAACCATCCTGAAGCACCTGAAAAGGACTAAGGACATGTTCTCGATCTACGGTGGTGGAGAATTGATACTGGAAGGCTATAGTGATGCTAGCTTCCAATCGGATGGATGATGCCAAGTCTCAGTCTGGGTTTATGTTCAGACTAAATCATGGCGTGGTTTCTTGGAAGGGTTCCAAGCAGGCTACCACGGCTGACTCCACCATAGAGTCTGAATACATAGCGGCTTTGAAAGCTGCTAAGGAGGCCGTTTGGATGATGAGCTACATCCAATGGTTGGATGTAGTGCTTAGCAGCTAAGCCAGTAGTTATCTTTCGCGATAACAACGGGGCAATAGCGCTAGCAAAGGAACCGAGATCTCATCATGATCTAAGCATATTTTTAGACGCTACCATCTGCTTAGAGAAATGGTTAGCAAGGGTGACGTCCGGATGGACCAAGTCAACTCCTCAGAAAACATAGCAGATTCGCTTACTAAGCCTGTGTCGCAAGTTGTCCATACTCACCATCTGGATAAGAGGGTTTGAGGTTAATGGGTGATTGGCTTTAGGTCAAGTGGGAGCTTGTTAGAATAGGTGACCAGAAAGCCAATGGGTTTGACATTTTGTAACCTATTTGACAACTTGATGTAATGTAATATTATGTGATGAATAAAATGAGTATTCGTTACCTCTGGTACTTTCTTTGTTGCGCTCATTTTCCATATGCTAAAATGGTATTTTACATATATCGCAACAAAGCCCACAGATAATGATTAACAACTCATGCAGTTGGGCCACACATTGGATGGGGGTCATGAAACCAACTGATAAAGAGTTGGGTCTAAAACGTTCCAATTCGAGGACCTCGAGACAGGGCATCGAGAGTCCTATAGAGACTTGCACCAAGAGTCGTGTTCATTGGATGAGTGTCGTGTTTCATCGCGATAGGCGTAGAACGCCTACACGATCTTGATGGGTTGGTCGACTACGATCGAGCCGATCACGGGGATCATCATATGGAAGCCATGGAGGCTTGGTCGGTATGTTTGGATTTTCCCGGTTCTGATAGTACGGGAGTAGTCCTCAGACTTGAGGAACCATAGCAGTCAAGTATACAGGATGGTTGTATCTTGGATCTGGCGAGAGGTGATCATGCTGTAAGATGATCATCATAAGCCTTGTCCAGTGCAGTCAGAATGTGTAGCGAGGACGGTGGGTTCCAAGAAGAGGATCCGTCCCCTGTCAATATATGACAAGGTATCTCCTATGCACTCGGAGACACGTTCATACTACTTAAACCTGTGGCCACAGTGATTGGTTGAACAGGAAATGGTTTCTTGTGTCGATGAAATGATGCATGCGAAATCTCGAGTATTAAGCATAAATGCCTAGTCAAGGATGGGAACCAATGCCCAATTTCATACTCTAAACTGAGGCCGAGAAACGGTAGATAGAAGGACCGTACCCATACGGAATCGGCACCTAAATGTTCACACCAACGTTCACCTAGTCTCTAATGCCATGGACCGTTGCTAGACAGCCACCCATGGTAACGGGCCCTTGTTGGACACGGGCCCAAGTTTAGTTGAGGGTGAACCTAAAAGGTCATACACAAATCACCAAGAAGGTGGAGAAATTGACTTGGAGTCAATTTCGGAGGATAGTTAGGTAACTGGATTACTTAAGTGTTTGTCCATTGGATGGACGGGCCGATATTGTATTAGACCCTTGTTTAATCAGTAAATAGGATTTATCGGTTAACATAGAGAGTCAAAATATCGGATCTTTTAATTGGATTAAAAAATAAATGAGAAATATTTAAGTGGACCTTGAATTAAATAGGATTTAATTTTGGGTTCGTTGTAATTGGATTACAGTAGAACCCTGTCCGTTAAATTTTTGGCCCAAAAGGTGTGTTAATTCCAATTTTTGAATAGGAAGAAGTTGGACTCCTTCCTTAAAGAGGCATGGCCGAAAATTACCAACTTTGAGGGGGTAAAAATCGGCCATGCATGCATGATGTAGTTGACTTGTCTCTTTTGGTAAGAGACAAATCAATTCCAATCAAGACTCTCTTTTGGTATGATTAAATCATACCTTAAGAGATGGTAGGCTTGATTCATGAATTAGTGGGATTGATTGGAATGAATCTAGATATCCTTGGATGAACCTAGACACATTCCAATAATCATATTAATTTTTTATATATATGAGTATATACAAACATCATAGCAAGAGAATCATAATTCATCTTTTTCTAGAAAAAAGAAGAAGAAAAATCACACTCCTCTCTCCCCCAATTCTCGGCCTCTCTCCCTATCTATACCTTTATTCTTCATTTGATCTTGGATCAATTGGAAGAACAAAGTAAGTTTAAGAAGAACACTAATTGATAGTGTTGCTCTTCTTAAACCAAATCCTCCTAGATCCGTTTTCTTCTAGCAAGAAATACGAGCATCTCTTTCGGTGTGGTGTGGATCACCTTTGGAGAGTTCATACATTTGAACTTTGTGAGCAATCCAGAGAGGAACAACACAAGTAGCCGTTTACGAGATAAACTACAAAGGTAACTTTGGTCTTTTACGCTTTAGTAGTTTATTATTGTTTCTATGCCCTATGTACAATATACGCATATAATATTGGTACATCCTACATCAAACGTCCGGTTGAGCACCCAAGGATACACCCCTTGGGATTTTATGAAAAATGCTTTTGATTAACTTTAAATATCCGCATTTTCACGCTTCCGCTCGCGCTCCCGGGCGGATCCGCTTGTCCTTCAGTCCTAACAACGACTTGATGGATGATCCTGAAAGGTTGTTGGTTAGCTAGGTAGTTTCAAGCTCAATTATTGAGTGGTTTGTAGTATTATGGGCTTGATGACTCTATCTAGATGAGTGTGAAGGTGGTCTGCCTTAGAGAAAGAGTTTTTTCTAGAGCACTCATCATAACTCAAGGTGCTAAGTGCATTGAAATAAAATAGCTCTCCAAGTATATTACAGAATAACAGACTCAAGGAAATAATACGTGTTGTGGGTGTCTTAGCTTGAGCTATCGAAAGTTCAAGAATTTCACTTTCGTTTAGCTGAGTTGTTGCTTCACCTCACTACATCTTAATTCAATCGAAAGATATGAATACTTAACTATATTCCTTCCTTAACTCATAAAATCGTATTTTCTAACTAGTTAGTCATTCGTGAGGGAATATAGGTAATGCCTACTAGAAAGCTATAAAATCCTACACTTTCAACTCTTTATTTTTTACTAAAAAATAGCTTGACCAAGTCTTTTAAACTGAGAAAATCAAAGACCAAGTCTTCCCTATATCTTTTTAATTTGATGAAACCAGATACACCCTATCAGGTCGGTTGAGGAAATCGTGGTTGCAGTAGCTGAAGAATCGAGGCCTCCTTCTATATAAATAGTGTACCTCTCTTCATTTCATACATTGAATTCGAATTCTCTCCTTTCTTTTTTCTACTTCTCCTCTCTTCTTCCATAGTTGATACTAGTCTGTTGTTCCAACGCTCTACCCCGAGTGCATGTGCTAGAGAGAAGTTGTGTGAACCTTGGGAGCGAACGGTACTAACAATTGCATCATGATTATACCAAAATTTCGCTTTCAGGACTGTAATTTTTTCCACAATACAGCTTTACAGATTCTAATTCTCCAACATTTCTTATTTCCCATTGAAAATCCATTTCAATTCCCGTAAATTCAAAGCATCTTTAATCATTTGATTATGGCATTGGGTTTTTTCATTGCGCAATTGATGAAATCCCTTTTAAATTGAGTTCTGGAGATGATGAATTGAAGCTTGATAGGTGTATGGTATTTATCTGCTCTAACTATGGGGGAACTTCTGCAAAAATTTTAGGGATGGGAAATCAACTGTATATTGTTGTGCGACAAAATCGACTGCACAACGAATGCGCGAGGTGGTGGTCAGGTGGAGTAGAGATGAAAGCTTTTGGAAGAATTGGCTCTTCGGTTGAATTGTTGAAAAATATTTTTTTAACTTCTAATTATGAAATTCGATTCGAGTATTATTGGGTCTATGGACTCTATACTCAGACCCATGCTTATATATGTTAGGGTAAAATTATAGTTATTTTTTCTGAAGTTTGGCATAATTATAAATTTTTTCTTTATTGTTTGAAAAATTATAAATATCCCTTGAAGTTTGTAATTTTAACCAAAGGTCTGAAATTGACCATTTTACCCTTGATTTTTTTATTAAATTGTAGAAAAATCAGACGAGAAAATTTGCATTATTAACTCTTTTATGTAAAAAACTTAAGAGCCCAACGCATTGTAGTCCAAAAAATTTCAAAAAATTTTTAAAATTAAATAAAATGCATAAGAGCATTTGGGTCAGTTCACCCACAAAATGGATTATTTGTTAGACGGTTGCAAACTTCAGGGGGTATTTATAATTTTTCAAACAACATGGAGTATTATAATTATATCAAACTTTAGGGGATATAATTGTAATTTATTCTATTGAATTGGTTGGGCCTAGGTATGATCTAACTTAAAAATAATGGGTTTGACTTAAAAATAATGGGCCTATGTTTGGGTCTGATCTTATTAGAATGGGTATTATTGACTCATTCGCTAACTGACTCAAAAATATCAACCACTATAAATTTTCTTGTATTTCTCATATAAATTACAAGGACAAAAAATAGAAATTGTTTACTACTTCAAACCATGCTTTTTCATCCAGTTATTTTGTTTAAATATTTTGATTTATCATATGTAGTTTAATTGATTTATCAATCTCATAATTTTATTTTAAAATTATTTTTATTAATCTCAAATTTAACTTTAAAAAAATACTTAATGATGACCCTTTTAGAGAGTAGAAAGGGTCAACCACGTGACGATGGTGGTGGTTTTCTTTAAACAAATTTCACATTGAATTTATATGCAATTTTGTAAAATAATAAATTAAATTATCCCTTTTTAAACCAAAATCAGTGGTGTGGTTTAAGATTTGGATGCCAACGGGTCGAATTTGGGGTTGGTAACACACGCACCATTTTTCTTTTAAATTTTTTTATTTATATTTTTATTTTACAATCGTTAAATCTTATTCTTATAGATAAAGGGTCCAAATTCAAATTTACATATATAATTATATACAAAAATTACAAAATATATGTATAGTATAAATATATAATATTTATAGTATATGTACAAGCATAATATATATACATACTGCCAACCGCCCCCCTCCTTCGTCGTCGGCGTCCGCTGGCCACCCCCTCCTCCGTTGGCCCAGCAGACCGTCCTGCTCTCCCCTCCCCCGCCGCCATTGTTATATATATATTGTGTATATATAATTTGAATATTTATTTATTACAAATTTTATTTTGATTTTTTAAATTTATTTTTATAATTTGTATGAGTTTGAGTCGTTAATTTGATTCTAATGAATATGAGCCATTGATTTTGTACATCAATATTAACCGTTGATTTAAATAATAAAAGATGTAGGTCATTGATTTGTTTATAAATCTCAATCGTTGATACATATATAAAATAAGATCTAAAGTTCATACTTATAGGCACAAAGTCATCTTATAGGTAAAATTTAAGACATATCTCAATTTGGGTGTATTATGCGCACCCCATGACATAAGGGGTTATTTTGATTTTTTTTTTTTTTAAATAGATGGATGTAAATTGAGAATTTTTTTTTTTTTTTTCACAATAAGGCGATTTGACGCTTGAATAACACTTCGGGTGGGATGCATTTTGCCTAAAATTAAATCAGCCGAACAAATAGCAATTTATCTGAATAAATGAATTCAAACTATACAATAATAATGTAAAAAGCATTATAGGCAAAGTTTTATGATCAGCTTAGTCAACTATTTGAATTGAGTCATTAAACTCTATGACAAGTCCAATTCTTGTCTTTCCTTT
Organism: Sesamum alatum; assembly: GCA_034509735.1. Taxonomy (NCBI): domain Eukaryota; kingdom Viridiplantae; phylum Streptophyta; class Magnoliopsida; order Lamiales; family Pedaliaceae; genus Sesamum; species Sesamum alatum. Next base: position 9,412,547 of record JACGWO010000011.1, on the reverse strand, counting down.
GCCCGAGGTGACGTGTTTTGGATTGGTTATGGAATTCTATTGAAGTCGGTGGTTTTAAAATTGGGGCCAATCGGCCGTTCCATCAATTTAATCGAAAATCGACCAAAGAGTTCGGTGCTTATTTATTATTTAAGGGTAAATTACATCTACCTCCCCTAAAATTTGACATGATTATAAATATTTCTATATTATTTGAAAAATTATAAATACTCTTATGAGATTTATAATTTTCAACTAAAGGCCTAAAATTGATTATTTTGCCCTTGATTTTTTTAGTTATATTGTAGAAAAATCAGTCGAGGTAAATTGCATTATTAACTCCTCTATGTAAAAAATTTTAAGAATCTCTCCCTGTGCATTGTAGTCCCAAAAAATTTAAAAGGATTTTAAAAATTAAATAAAATGCATATGGGCATTTTGGTCAGTTCACCCATAAAAATGGATGGAAATGAGTTATTTGTTAGAAAATTACAAACCTCGAGGATATTTATAATTTTTCACACAATGAGGGAGTATTTGTAATTATTCCAAACCTTAGGGGAGGTAAATGTAATTTATCCCTATTTTAATATTGTAAAGAAGAAATTACAATTATACCTCAATTTTGCACATGTTTTTATTTTTATTTTCTTAAAAAAAATCCTTGATGTCGTTACTAGCACTAACAGCCAGGCACTTTTTTTTTTTTTGCGCCAGGCCATTAGTGCTAGTAACAATTTGGCACAATCTTTTTTATTGTCGAGTATAAGTTTAATAGTATAATATACTATTTATATTATTTATGTATTAATTAGTAATTATTATTTTTAATTATAAAATATTATGAATTTTAATTAAATATTATAATTAAAAAATATTAGTAAATACATACAAATAAAAGAAAATGTAAGAACCAAAATATTATAAAATTAGAGATAATTATAAATTTTAATAATATCCGTCAGTCTCATAAGTGCATTGTTGTTGTCGAGGCCTTCTTCTTTCCTAAGCCACTGGTTCTGTTGGTTCGTTTTGTTGTTGATCCTCATAATCGATATGATTGTGCAATCAACTTGATGATGTTGTAGAGGTCCACTCTATTGGATTACAATAGGCACTAAATGATGAAAATTGGATTCCTGAAGCATTATGTCCTAATGCATATGTTTGGTTGATGCCGGAATGCATCAATGGGGTTTTAGAAGAGGCTCGCCACCTTCCTGTGAAAGCAATTGTAGAAATTACTTTTCATCGTTCTGTCCATTATTTTAGTGAGAGGATGACGGAGAGTAGTGCAATATTAAACAACTATCAACTGTGGACATACTATATATACAAGTTGTTCAAATGTTGGTCAGAAAAATCTATAGAGTATGCGGTAACGAGATTCAATCAATTTGAACAGTTCGTCTCGGTGGTAACAGAACAATATAATGGACATGGGTGTAACAATATAACGGACATGGGTGTAACCCTCATGTGGTAAATGGAGTCAGTTTGGAATCCATTGCTCTCATGCTCAAAAGGTATGCGTTACATATAGGCCTAACGCTACATCAATGGTTAAGCAATACTATGATCTGATGCTTTGCAGAATGATGTATTCTAAGTCTTTACAACCTTTAATGGCGGAAGAGTATTAGGATGTTCCACAATTTCATTTGGTCCACAATACTACTTTATGTGTCTCTACTCGTCTCGGTCAATGGCAAACTACCGAATTCCTAATGAGATGGACGGACCACAAACACAAGCAAGATAATGAATTCATATCCAATCACAAGAAAGCCGAGCTCCTTCGTGTCAAACTAATGTGCCAAGGCGGGACTATAGATAGCAAATAATGAAGTTAATACTCAAATACATTTTCTTTCATTTGTATGTAATTTTCAATTTTATTAGTTATTAAAGATCAATTAAACATTTAATATACTTTTTTGTTAAAGTTTTTCAATTATAAAAATATTTGATGTGAGCTGAAAGAGCTCCGGCCGATTGATTGTTTAGACTTGGGTAGAGTGGGCTCTGATTTCTACAAGTTTTAGGAGAGGGGACTTGAAAACAAATGTTAGCACTCTAACGCTCAAGTCAGTAAGCAGGTATGAAAAATAAGCTTGAACATAATGTGGATGTAATGAAAATTTGTGTAAGATAGATATAAAGTATGCTACGTACAAATTGGGAGCAATTCGAGAGGTTTGAGTATTGGAAAAAAGGTTACCAGCCCAGCCAAGGAGGCTGGTATTTATAAGGATAACTCCCCGACCTTGGAGGGACTCTTGAAGGCCTAGGACTCTCAGAAGGTCAGTTACCTACTTCCCAAAGTCTTATCGGACAAGACCTCCTAGAATGTAGGAGGTAGTTGAGAGGATCCTGCCTGGATAAGAATAGGGCCCGTCGACCCTTATCCAGACTTCTCGGCGGTGTTGGGCCTTTGCTTCTAGGCCTTCTATCAGGGGCCCCGATCAGGCCCCTTCTCCAAGTTATGGACAGGGTCTGGGCTCCCTCGAAGGGGCCTGATCTAGCCCTTCCCCTGGGTCGGGTCAGTGCATCTATTGAGACCTTATGTCGGGCCGAAACATCAAACGGACCTTCTTTTGTCATTGGGCTTCAAGCTTGGGCCATTAATTTTTGGGCATATCAATATTAAATAAAAAAAATTCATAATACTAAACGATTAAAAATAATAATTACGAATTAATACATAAATAATATGATTAGTATATTATATTCTTAATTATATAATGAATGATAATTAATAAAATTAAAAAAAAAGTGATGTTATATATACTGAGCTTTTTCTAAAAATAAATGATCAATACTGATGTTAGCAAAATATTTGGTGCTCGATCCAGTTAGGGTTCAAAATAATGAAGTAAAATGTAAGAAAATAACAGAGTGTATTGCGTGAATTGAGAGTGTTATTTCTCGCTGTTTTTGTGTACGAATGAGAGATTGATATTGAAATCAAACTCTAAGTACGAATTACAAGTGCCTTCGTCAAGCTAAAGTGATAGTATGAAGGTGAAAGTTGTAGAATATAAGCTCAATTTTTAGTATCAAGGTATAAGTTGATTTCCTTCTCCCCTCAGGGGAGTTCTCATTTTATAGGCAACCTTCAACTAGTTGGAGAAACCGAATCCCCCTCTGATTTGGTGGAGGATCCTCGCAGATTTGGTGAAGCATGATCTCAAAGTGTTTAGATAAGGCTGACCCTCCTTGGATTTGGTGGTGGTCCCCAGCAGTTGGAGGATCTCCCTCAGATCGGGGAGGGTAATCTCCTGGCAGTTGGAGACCCATAATTCTAGGGGCAGTTGGAGTTCGCTACAGATGTGGGTATCTCATAGGAATAAGGATGCCTTCCTGAATTTTAGGCGAGGTGATTGAGGGACCCTTTTTCCCAGCAAGCGACTAAGCTTTAAGGGTTCATAGAAAACTTCTAGCTAGAGGCGCCACATGTCCTTGAGAAGGTGGCTGACACCTTATCTGGTTCTGTGGGGTGTGCCCCCAGATGTCTTAGTGGATGCCACCTAGGTCCTCATGGACGCCATGTGACATGGGATTTTTCTTTGACTGGGAGATTTCAAGCCCTGAGCTTTCTTTATAGGCTTGTGAAGCTCTATTGCATCTGGACGTCATCAGATTTGGGTCGGTTAGGGATTTTTCGACCAATTTATTTTCTTGGGGCGCCTCTTCACGGACTCCTTGAGGGCTCTATCTGGATTGGGCGTCTTGGGGACACCCTGGGTCCTTACCTGAATTGGGCCCCTTGAGCTTGCATTCTTGTGGGCCCATGCGATCTTCTTTCTTTGTTTTGGATCTTTGGGCCATCCCATGTTTATATACATCAATACAATTTCAAAATATTACATTGAACATATATATACACAGTAAGATAACTAATCTATAATATTCTATAATTTTTTGAGTAATGACATGATATTTTTTAATAATGCGTACATGTAATTGAATAAAAATTCATAAGCTATATAACATACTTTTTTTAATAAAATTATATGCCTTATGTATTTACACATAATTTACATGTATTTTTTAACATAAATAATTTACTTTGTAAAATATATTTGCATATATTGAGATTGTAAATATTTTTTATATTACACAATTTATAAAAAGTTATAAATTTTAAATATTTTATTTAAATAAAATTTGAGTAAAATTTTAAATCACTAAAAGTAGTTTTGGGGGATTTTTTTTTAACAAAACATACTTTAGAGAGTATAATGAAAAGTATATGGGGTAAGTGAGAAGGGTATTTTATCGTGTCAATGCCAAATAATTTTTTCACTTTTTTTTTGTTACCTTTCATACTTTACGAAATAAATGCGACTACATGCATAGTTTAGGGGTGTAAAATGTATTTAACCCTATTAATTTCTATGAATAATTTTGAAGTGAAGTATGCATCATATCGAATTCAAATGCTTATTTATTTACAATTTATATTTATTTTTCCTCTGGTGTGGTTGTGCTTTGGAGTGAAGGAATGAACCAGAAAATACCCTCGACACACTAGTACTTTTCAAGTCTAGTCTTGAGAGAATTTTGTATGAATGCCTTGTCAAATCATGAATAGTCAAGTTGCATTACAAAATGATATTTTTAGTATTTATAGTGGAATTAGGGGTTTAAAAGTGTGGTAAGGTGTATATATTTGTGGTGTATCTTAGGTATACAAATTACTCTTATACCCCTAATAGTAATTCAATATTACGAAGTTCCCCATCTCCCCCAATGTCCTGAGGGGCTCCATCACGACTAGGATCCTCCTCCTCCTCCTATAAGAGTGTCATATCGAGGTGGGGAGACCTAAGGGGAGAGCGGAGGTCAAGCACCTCCTACTGAAAGAATATTGTCTCGATGAGGAGACCTCCGCCTCCTGGAGTATGTCATCTCGAGGAAGAGGTCAAACACCTCCTCCTGGAAGAGTGTTGTCTTGAGGAGGAGACCTCCCCCTCCTGGAGTGTGTCATCTCGAGGAGAAGACCCAAGGGATAGGAGAGGTCGAGCATCTCATCCTCCTCAAGGAAAGTCCTGAGAGGAGAGCGAAGGTCAAGCACCTCCTCCACCTAGAGGAATCTTATCTCGAGGAGGAAACCACCTCCTCTTGGAGTGTGTCATCTCGAAGAGGAGAGCCGTCAGGGGAAGGAGGAGGTCAAGCACCTCTTCTTCCTAGGGGAGTGTCGCTCGGAGGAGAGAGCCTTAAGGGGAGGGCAGAGGTCAAGCACCTCATCCACTTGGAGGAATCTTTTCTCGAGGAGGAGACCACCTCCTCCTGAAGTGTGTCATCTCGAGGAGGAGAGCCCTAAGGGGAGACTAGAGGTCAAGCACCTCCTTCTGAAAGAGTGTTGTCTCGATGAGGAGAGTGGAGATCAAACACCTCCTCCTCGTCGCTTTGCAGCCACATAATCGTTGCGATGTGATTAGGTGAATATTTTACAAATACGAATGAACATCATCCTTCTCACGAGATGAATAGCCTATCGAAGAAAACTCGATCGCGCGTGCACTGCGCCATCCTAAGCCAACGGGGAGACATCACCTCGCCAGCTCGAGGCATCACCTCGAGCTGGCGGACCCACCAACTCGAGGTGTCGCCTTGAGCTATCGCATCGACTTTCTAGCTCGAGATGGTACTTCGAGCTGGCGAGGCGGGCTCACCAGGCCAGCTCGAGGCACGACGTCGAGCTGCCCAGTCAGCTCGAGCCAATAGCCCAAGCTGGGGCATTTCCTCGAGTTGGGCATCGCTCCTGCCAGTGCCTGGAGCCGGCGAAGCATCCCTTTCAATCCAGCTCGAAGTAAATGCCTCGAGCTGGGCAGGCCCTGCGCGCAGTAGTGCATTGCCAGGCTGAGGCGTTGCCTCGGCCTGGCTAGGCGCTCCCCATGTCGCCCCTACCCTCCGCCGTGACAAGCCAACCCTGTCAGCTCCTTCTCCAACTACAAACCCCTCACCACTCTCCCATATTTTGCACAAGAAATAAGCTAGATTGTAAGAATGAAAACAACAAAAAATAGAAAGTGTAGGAGCTTAACTTGGGAAGCCATTGTCCTTAATGTGGGGCGAGTTGATGAAGAGTGAATGTCACAGGAGGGGGAAGAGCCAACACTTATATGGTTCCCACCCGCTCCCCCCTGTGCATTAAATGTTCTTGTGTAGGTTTGTTTTTTCTATTATAGAACAACTTACTCCCACCAGGTGCAGTTGCCTGTCTGAGAGTGGGGGGCTATATGATGAATATATTCGTAATATTGAATTATTATTATTACGGGTATAAGAGTAATTTTTATATCAACACACCACAAATATATACACCTTACCACACTTTAAAACCCCCACTTCCACTATAAATATTTAAAATATCATTTTTTTTTTAATTTAACTTGACTATTAATTGATTTGATAAAGCATTCATACAAAGTTCCCTCTCTAAAAAAAATTAGACTTGGAAAGCATTAGTGTGTTGAGAGTAATCTCTTCGTTCATTCATTCACTCAAAAACCACAAACCACATCAGGCTCTGTAGTTTTGGTTTAGTCAATTATACATGATTAATAATATACATATTTATTTGTGTATGCGCGTTCTGACGTTTGGGTAAGTTAGTTTTTCTTTTATGCATGTTCAAGCACTTAGACCAATAATCCAATAATTCGATAACTTGTTTGATTCAATCTCCAGTCCCATTTTCAAAATATTCATTGAAGTGAACTTTAGATTTTTTTGAGGTCCAATTGAGCCGGCATAATTGTTTATACGAGAATTGATTTTGAAATAGTTATTATTTTTTTTTTTAAAAAAAAATGTATTGACATTTTGGATTCAAAATTTCATAATTCATTACAACAATATAATTATAACTTTTATCAGAATGTAATTTTAATTCTAAAAATAATTTTTTTTAAAAAAGAGCAAAACGATATAAGAATCGTGCTTGCACTTGAAATACAAGTTTAACGAGCTCAACCATAGGGGCAAACAAAATAAATTACAAGTACTTGGAGGAGTCCTTTTTAATATTGAGACATTTGAGAATTGGGTCGAAATGGAGGACTCTTTCCAAAAGATTTCCCAACCCATTACAAAAGACTAAACAATTCTACCGTCCGCGTTGATAAATAGGTTGCAGGGTAGATAGATCCCCGATGCCCATTTAATTTAATGCAATGAACCACTGTTAGATCTCGTATTCTTCCAACACATACAGACGCACACAGTGAGAGTGAGGAGGGGAGAGAGAGAGAGATGAGTAGGAGATCCGGGGCTTGCTTGCGGTGTTGTTTGGTGATTTTTGCAGTGGTTTCTGCACTCTGTGTATCTGGGCCGGCTTTGTATTTTAAATTCAAGAAAGGTTTGAAGTTGGAAGGGGTTTCGGCTGCTTGTGCTCCATGCATTTGCAATTGTGCTCCCCCTCAATCCCTTTTTCAGATTGTTCCTGGTATGACCAATCTCTGATTTCTTCTTCGCCCAACTCTCAATCATTTTGTGCTTCTTTGTGATTATAGCTTGCGGATTGTGTAATTTATCTGCTATTGTTATATCCATGCTGTTTTCCTCTATGAACTCGTTCTAACAGCTGAAATCCTATAAATTTGTTTGTTGCTCGGTTCTGTGTATTGTATCTCATCTTTTTTTCTTTTTGCGTCTGAATGTCATGCTATGTATTGCTTTCAGCAATCAATCCAAGCGTCAACAGATCATGTTTGCCTTCCATCGCAGGGTGGGAATTTTCTGTTACGCTGCTCTTTTTCTTTTCTTTAGGGGGTGGGGAGTGGTGGTGGTGGTGGGGAACTATAACTAGCATGGTGGTAATGGGATCCATGAGAAATGTTGGATCTCATTATAATACCAAATTTTGTTTGTGTTTGGCTTACACTACTACTGGTAATCAATGGCTTGCATTGAATTCAACACTAAGATCCAGCTTGGATTTTGATAAGTGTAAAGAAGTGTTCGCCAGTTATGCAAATTTTGTAGCTTTTCATTGCACTCTGGCCCGATTGAAATTAATTTAGCACTTTAGCAACAAGATGAATAACAAAAGTTCTTATTGTTGTATCAAAGTGCTGATTAGTTGAGCTACCTAGGGTACAACTAAGTGGTTGTTGTGGCTCTTGTATTAATTTTTTATTTAGTGGTCCTACGTCGACTAGCACTCAACTTCTGATTTTTCCTTCAATGAGTGTCTGATATTAATCTGCAATAAATTGATGATAAGGTAGGGGACTGTCTAATCACTCCGACAATGAGTGGAAAAGGGTGTTGATGTTTTTAAAATGAATAGAGGCATGCTTTATTTCCCCACTCTTTCCCATGCATATGCCTTCCAAGGTTCATGATCAAGATTCTATAGCATTTAAAAAGCTTTCGATTTTATAGCACTCAATCAACATAGTAGTAATTTTCTAATATAAAAATGTTTATGGTAACATACTTGCTGTTACCTAGTATGATGGTTCGATTAACAAAATCAGCCTCCTGTATAGAGTTGTTGATGTAGGAGTAATAGATACAAACGGATTGGCCGTTCTCAGCTGCTTGAGTAGTGTTAAATACGGTAGCTTAAATGTTGGCTCAGTTATTGCACTTGTCACAATCAAATTAGTATAAGACAACTTATATTAAATTATTGGGATTAATTTAGTAACATGAATTAAGTTTGAGAGACAGTTGAAGTACTTAGCTATTCTGATATATAATGAATGAGGAAGGGAGGTCTCACTTTTCTTTTGAACAAGTTTGGAAAGAGTAGACACCTAGTTTGGATTCAGCTTTCAGCTAACTGCTTAAAAAGAGAGCTTGAGAGAAGCATGGTAAGGTGGAGAAAAGAGAGAGGATCATAAGACCATGCTTTTTCTTCAAAAAGTGGTTCTATGAAACTATTACGACAGACACATAACTGAAGAAAATACACCTGGCTGTCAAAGTGATCAATGGGAACACGACGAAAGTTGCAACCACTCTTTTTGCTTTTAGTCAGCCTCTAGATAATCTAGTTAGCTCTATACATCTAGATTTATGTAAATATGCTTTAGATTACGTGGAATCCTATCTCCGGCATACACTTCCACGATCTTTCAAATGAATCTTTCAGAACTCAATCACTGTTTAATTTCTTCTATTTCATACATTATTTTTCTCAGTTATCCTTAATTGGAAAATAAGCAATTAGGACAGTTGTCTGATATCATCATTATATGAGAAGCTCCACGGTCCACCATACTTTGGTACTGTCCTTAGAAGGCATTCATAAGGGTGTCAAGGTTAATTCTGAGATAATAGACTTTCTTTCTTTTTGATGCAAATCCAGAAGACAGACTAGCAAGGATTTAATAGCTTATTACAATCTTCGGGATTTTGTTAGCTTAGAGAATATGCTTTTGTTCACAAACTATATACTTTATATTGATGACCTTTTTGCAGATCGTAAATGACATTTAGAAGGAAAGGCAGTATAATATGAATCTTATAGATAACCAGCCATACTATTGATGTTCTACAGCTTGTGAGACAGATCCAGTGGGGTTTGTACTTTATTCTCTTGCAAGTTAAAATGCATCTCTAAATGGGGTTTCCTTCATCAGATTTTTTTTCTTTTTTTAAAAAAAGAAACCACCAGGACGGTGGGGGTCCTTCATCAGATTCATGATTGGGATAGTTGACACCAAATAGTTCTTTAAGCTTTCTACTTGATCATTTGCATTCTTTCTCTTATCCTTTCTTATCATGTGTGCACATATATTGATTGAATTGCATGTGGCAACGTGTATTTCTGTTTGTTCACTCACTCAAGCACCATCCTTTTGGACGATCTTCATCACAGAATAGCTCTTGACTGGTTAAGGGCGTCGTCATAATTACACAAATCTCCACACTTAATTTATTAATTACTGATGCCCTCCCCCCTTGACTGCTGAAATTCAGGCAAGTTATAGAATAGTGAAAAGACACGTTTACTATCTAATGTTTAGTAGCTATAGGGAGTATTTGTAATGTTTCCATTTGTGGACATCTAATATGGCATTCATGCACCATACTATCCAAGGTTTCTAATTTGACAAAATATTATTTCAATATGTAATCATCATGACATAAACTGTTGTGCCCATTATTTTTTTCAGATATGTATCTTTGTCGATGACAAGTACTTTATTAGTAAATTATTAGTATGGTGGGAACTCCACTGCATATTGGATATTACGGTTAATTTTTGTAAGTTGAGATTTCCTGAGTTATGAAATGATCAGTATAGGGACACATAAGTTAACTTCACTATTTTAGCTAAACTCAACACAGAATAATTGTGTAATTATCTCTATACCTATTGAAGATATGGGGGGTTGGTGTTATTAGAAAACACCCTCTGTCTTGCTATCAAGAACTGTTATCATGTAGGTTTTTACTTTCCCTCTTCCTTCTCTGACTTTCAAGCAATAACCAATTAGAAAGAAGTACGGAAAATTGAGTTAGCTATTAAACTGACAGCCTTGTTTTAATAGACAACATCCCTGCATCTTATCCTTTACTCGACATTAGTAATTTTTCTTGCTTGTACTCTTGTCATTTACCCGTCTTCTTTTCTTGGATGTATTTTTAAATTGCAGATTTGCAGTCTAATTTGCTCTTCTTCTGGAATTAGATAACTCGACTTTGTTGACACTTTGCAATTTGTTTTTCTTTTTCTTGCAGGCTTGGCTAATCTCTCTGTTACAGGTCAGTCTGTAGGAAGATTCCTCTCTTTACTCACTCCTTCCCCTTGGGAGCATCCTTTTAGGGATGTGCATGAAAAAATAGGATTTTATTTTCATCGTCGATAATTGGACAACTCATTCTAAAGATTCTAAAAGGATGGCACCTAAAGCTCTGCTTCCTTTTCTGGCCTCACTTTGACTGAATTAGGAGTTTGAAAATAATGCTTCAACATTTTAAGCTCCTTTTAATGATACATATGAAGATGATCAAATTTTGGCTAAGTTCCATTACATGATATTTGATAAAGTAACATTCTTCTTTCATTTGAAGTGCTTCCAGTTGTTGGACTAGTATCATGCTATTTAGAGCCTGGTAGTGTAACTATAGACATTTTACATTTGACTGTAACTCTATTCAGTATTTCTATAAGTTTCTTCAACTACAATCTCAATTGGCGTAGATTGTGGAAAAGATGACCCTGATCTCAAGGAAGAGATGGAGAAGCAATTTGTGGACTTGTTATCCGAAGAGCTAAAGTTGCAAGAAACGGTAGGGGAAGAGCACTCTCATCACATGAACATTACGTTAGGTGAGGCAAAAAGATTGGCTTCTCAGTATCAGAGGGAAGCCGAGAAATGCAATGCTGCTACAGAAACTTGTGAGGGAGCCAGAGAACGAGCCCAGGCTCTGCTCACTAAGGAGAAGAAGATAACGACGCTGTGGGAACAAAGAGCCCGACAACTTGGTTGGGAAGGGGAATAGTTACATACAGAAATCTTATATATTTCTATTTTCAGCTGATCCTCTCTACATGTGAATCCAGGAAAGATGAGAACTTAACGACTACCGACCAAGCAAATTTTGCAGAAAAATCTCTTTATCATTTCATTTGGTATTCTCTTTGTGTTACTTGTATTCAGTATTCTTTCTATCTTGGTTAAAGATATGGCTCACACAAGTAGAGCCCAGCTACAGTGATAGTATACTAAGTACTCCAAATTTTAAAGATGTCTAAGACAAATATCATTGTTGCTAGTCCCATGTAATTTATAAGGGATTTGAATGCTGTTCACTACAAGAAATTGCAAGGTCTGTTGCATAGGGAGCCATCCTTTATGTTTGCCTAATTTTCAAAGGATAACTTTTCATTGTAAACTTCACCATGCACTTCTCCACTAAGAGAATATAAGCTGTTCAAAACATTGTTATAAGATGTTTGAGAGGGGTGTTTGGTACGGATTTCTTAACTTATTTAGAAGTATGTTTGGTTGGTGGGAAAAGTGAAAGTATAGGAGAAGTGGAGTAAAATGAGATGTATAAGAAAAAGTTTAGTGTTTGGTTTGGAGGAAGAGATGGGGGGAAAGTAAAACTGGACGTATATGAAACCCTTCGAAGTTCAATTTTGTTTCCGTCCGAAATTGGGCGGAAAAGTGGAAGTATAATGTCAAAAAAATACATATTTTATTTTTATTTACTCTATTGCTCATATATATATATATATATTCTTCTAATTCTTTTCTCTTTCCCGCTGATAATACCGTACATAATCACTAGAGAAAAGATAATCAAATCGTTGAAAAAATTACTACGTCGAAGTCAATAATCCAATAAACATACTTTTCATTTGCGATTTTTCAGAATTTTTTATTACTAAGATTTTTAGATTTTTGATATTAGTATAATATGAACTTGTTTATTTTTTAATACAAAATGAAAAGAAATGGTTAAACTGTAAAATTACAAAATTAGTTTTTTCTTCTCAATCAAATTTTCTTGTACCAAAATAAGGAGAAGTATTTGAGATTTACTCCAATCCAATCATACCAAACAACTTAAAGAAAAACTATTATTCTTTCTCTCTCTTCCCCCTTCTTCCCCCCCCCCCTCCCTCCCCCTTTCACTTCACCTTTCCTCTCATTTGAACCAAACGAACACTAAGATTCTAATAAACTCTTTCAAGTTTGATTGTATTATTTACAAAGTTATTATTGTTAGCATCTTACAAACTCTAAAAATATTTTGTGAGATGTACGAGATTGTAAGATATTTTAAACAAGTTTAACCAAATACCCTCGAAGAGTGAATTGAAATAAACCTAAGACTAAGACTAGTGAAATTAAATTCCTGGTGCTTATTTTATCTCAAAATAAATAACATCTCAAGAACTTAAATTAGTTCAATCTTATTTGATAAATACATCTGATCATTATTGCTTCATACAAAATTTTCCATGTATGTTTTGTCATAACAAAGCAAAATATCATGTGCCATTTTATTAACTTAAATCCAAGTTCCAAGCAATCATAAAGCTTGAGTAATCTGAGTTCTTACTTCCCATCTTTTGCTTGGTTTAATCAAACTACTCTCACAAAGATAAGTGAGAACAATATTGCACAGATTTCAATTATAACCTTTCAATATTTAAGTTAGTACAGTTATATACCTGACATTTATGATCCAACATAATTGTTTGATTTTAAAAATTATCAAACGGTTACGAAAGTTAATAATGTCAACTGGTCAGATTCAAATCGAACCGACTCGAGTGAAGAGTGCGCGGATCTTTGGAGTGTTTAGTTATTTTCATCATGTTTGAGCACGTTTCGATCATTTAATGAAGCACATACAATAAAATCTTTATAAATTAATAATCTTGGGACCATGAAATTTTATTAATTTAGAGAGATATTAATATATTGATAAATTAATATTTATTAATTAAAAGAGACTTTTTAAATTCAACAAATTTAATACATATGTATTGAAAATAAATGAATTCATATATGTTTCATTGATTATATTCATGCATCAACCAATTCTTTGTAATTAATTAAATATATTCATATATAATATCAATTCATTGTATACAATTAAGTATTATATTCATGGTCGCCTGTATCAATTCATTGGAATTACTTAAATAGACATGTTTACATTAATTCGTCGCACTTAAATAACTATTATAGCCAATTAGATATATTCATGCATGATGAATGAAAACATATACTATATAAATCTCAATATGGAAATAAAATAATTCATAACACACAAACATGTATTCGCATCTAAAAGGCATCGCAAAATCATCCATGAATAATCAAATGCGTAAAGCATTATGTGAGTATAAGAGAGAACATCCCACATGCATTCAAAAAAAATTACAAGAGTGGGTTGATGAAAAATATAATTTAAAAGTTAGTCAATGTACATTATCAAATATTATAATTGTAATATTTATGAATTATTAATTTAGAATTTTAATGGGACCTAATATTTATAAAAGGATTTTTCGAAAAATTATTATCTTATTATCTTATCAAATTTGATGATTTTTTACAAAGGCCCAAATCGGGATCGACAGATTTTATTATTTTAGAGAGTTTATTAATTCATAGAGTATTAATTTATAGAGGTTTTACTGTAATTGAATGCATGGTGCTTATCGAACTGCCTTATTCATAATTTATCCGACTAAGAAAGAGTTCATAGTTTCTCATGACAGTAACTACAATGCAATTTTCAGTTGCAACTGGGGACAGAAAAAAAATTAAAAATAAACAGGAATAAAAATCAGACATCCTAGAAAATTCTGAAATAAAAAGAGAGATCACATATAGACAGTTTAGCAGAAGCCTTTGTAGACAGCAGCCTCACATGGCTGCTCCGAAAGAGTAATCGTCGAGTCCAAAGTCGCAGTTCGGTATCGTTTCATCTTGTTCCTGTGCATCAAGAAAACAAGAGATGTCAATACTCATCAAGAATCAGATAAAGAAAATTCGATGACTTTGAGGGAGTCTCAGGCAGTATTTACAATGAAGACGAACGCGTTTGAGACGACCAAAGATTGTCCATGCATGCAGTAAAATAAGAGGCAAGATGTTCGAGTCCGGGAAGAGAAAAGAAATCGAAAGAATTCAAATGCATGTGAAGTTCTGTATGCTGGTGCAGATATCACTACTGGCATTCGTCATACCCGTTTGATCATAGCATTCATCATGGCATCCAATGAATCATAATTACGAGGTATGAATCCTCCTCGTGACTTTGGTTGCTCCAGAAGGAAGTTGTCGCTCGACCTTGCTCTTGATTCTGTTGCCAGCTTCTCATTCTCATTCTTTTGCATAAGATTTGAAGCACCTCCGGTCACTCTGCTGTTTATGAACATGCCTGTTTTCTGGTTGAAGATTTCGCTATCCTGGTCCAAACTCCGGCTCAAGGGAGACACAGTGCCGTTTGCAGGAATGTAAGAGTCTGAGGAACCGAACGCAGTTCTTGAACTGTGAGAATAGTTCTGCCCTTGTTCACACCACTTTTGGTTTGGTGTTGAGTAATTTTCTGCACATTCCCTACCAAACTTTCTTGGCACTGCATCTCTCTTGAATCTTCAAAAGGCAAAGCCATGGTGGTGGAAGAAATATCAACAGGGTTGTTGTGTAAATAAGAACCGTTCGAGAAATTATTTTCTCTCACGCCGTTTAAGGGCAACTGACCGTGAAATGGGTCGGTGGAAAGTACCGCGTTTGGCTGCATTTTACATGATTCAGCGCTACCAGGATCCAGCAAATTAGAGGAGCCATAGACACCGGCAGTAAGAGATTCCAAGCTGAAAGAGGTCATGTTGTGAGAAGAGTGACTCCCAAATCCTCCACCACCACTCAGCGTTTGTTGGGAGTTCTCGTGTAGCATCAGGGGATTACCTGGGATGCCGTTTACTGTACTGGTTGAGCTACCAATTGCCGCTCCTGTGTCCGTGAACGCATTGGAAGCTGTATACATTCTTGAGTCGTCTATGGCATTGAAATTTACAATTCCTGTGGCGCACTTGTTCTGTTGTAACTGATCCAGTTCCAACGACGATGGCATTCCTTGAAATAAACTTGGATTTTGATTTGTCGGTGGAAGGACCGGATGCATTTCTCCAAGAGCAGTGATGTTTTGTGCATGAGTCGGTTGGAGTAGCGCCGATGGAGTAAGATTACGAAGGTTAACATTAGCAGGAGTATTTAGTCGACCAAGCATACCTCCAGTTGCATAAGGTGATAACCCAGCATTTGCAAGTCTACCTGGTCCGGCTAAAGTTCGAAAATCTCCGAGCCCCTCAAATGGAGCAATGTGCATGAAAGGGGAATCCTTAACACCGAGCGCCGCAACCATGTTTGCTTGCTGGGTTGCAACTGAACTAATCCTTTTCAGGTAAAGCCTGTACTTCTGCAAAGTAAAACAAGTTAAGCATTACGGTAAGATCAAAAGATAGCTTGACTATTCCTCTATCTTTCGCAGCTTCATCCTGCAAAATCCAACGACACTAACCAACTATTCGGCAACTAGCAGCATTGCTAGGGAATATTTGGGACTGAGGATATAATCTACTGGAACCACGAGTACATTAACAAACTCGACTACTGATACTAACTTAGCACTTCATTCGAATTTTCTTGTCCATTATAATTCTGACAGATGAAAAGATATTTCATTAACCCAAGGAAAAAACAAGAATCAGAGAAGAAAGATTAGTGCCTGGAGATGGCTTGCCACGTTTTCCCGGGTAAGCCCTTCGACATTCATCAGGTCAAGAATCCTTTTAGGAACAGCCTCTGTAAAGGATAAACAAAAAACAGGCGTTAGAAGGTTTAAGTAGATAGAAACAACATGCAAAATCACGTAAGTAACCATGTCAGAAGAACTTACTTTCAATTCCCAACTGGTTAACGGCCGCAACAAACTTCCTATGAAGCTCTATAGACCAGACAACCCGAGGCTTCTTCTGCGTTGCAGGGTCTTCGCTTTCATTCCCATTGTCTTCACTTTCGTCTTCTTCGTCCTTCCTCTTTCTATTAAATTTGCCATTCTGATCTGCATTACCCGTCGTTGCAGACCCGTGACCTTCTCCACTAGCCTGATACGATTTTGCTTGTTCAGCAGACCTATTCTGGTTCCTTGAGTCGAACTTTTTTCTTCTGATCACATGTTGCCATATATTCCTTAGCTCCTCAATTCGAACGGGTTTGACCAAATAGTCACAGGCCCCATGAGTAACCCCTTTCATTACAAGTTTCGGATCACTGTTTGCAGACAACACTGCAACAACACAGCATTACAAAGAAATTCCAAGGTGAATATTTATAGTTGTGGTGATTATCCATGCAATCCATCAGTCAAAGTTGTGCGCAGGAGCAAAACTCAATGCCCGAAAGCTTAGTTGGTCTCAATCTTTAGTACATTACGAAAGAAGACGAGAAGGAAAAGGAATGGGAACATACTAATAACAGGTAGATCCATTTCAAGACCAACAAGTTCAAGAAGTTTAAAACCATCCATGTCGGGCATATGAACATCACTGATCACCAGGTCAAATCGGTCTTTGTTTTCCCTTATCATCTTCAGTGCCATCCTCGCCTGACTTGTCGTCGTAACTGTGAATCCAAAAAACCATTTGCGTGAAACTTTGATTTAGTCAAGTACAAAGACCTATGGAAGAAACGCACGGCATTCAAGCGCGACATTTAAAACCACGATGACAAGTGCTACGGATCATAGGAACCCCACAACTCTTGAAAACAAATTCCATCCTCCAAATTTCCAGTGCTATTTCCATGATAATCAAATTGCAATTAAAATGATAAACACCGCTGCTTGGATTAGCACAATATTGTTCAAGACTACCAATTTCACCTTCCTCAAAGTTCGCTAAACACAATATTTTGCTAAATATCAGGTTGAAATAGAAAACAAGAATCCAAAACTAGACGAGGCTGCAGGCATTTATAGATTATATGGAACCAAAACAAAGCTGAAATCAGCACCTCTCAATGTCGGAAGAACAACAGTTTGGAAATGAACAATTGGATCCACTAAATCCAGAACCTTACGTACTAAAATTAAAGCATTAGCTCATAAAAGATTGAAGCAATATTGAACATTACAGCTTCAGAATTCCAAGATTCATGGGAGCATACATACAAATTGACAAGTCCCAGATAAAGAATCTTCACAAGATTGAAGAAATAAGCAACTCTCAACCAAGATTTGCTGAAACAAAGAAGTTGCATTCAGAACCAAATAGCAGAGATTCCAATTAAAGTTCAAGAAGAACGGCCAAGTCAGAAAGTTCCTAATGAATCTTGAAAACTAGTCCACAAATCAAGGAAAAAGAAGAAGAGTCGAAACGGGAACAGAAGCAAAACATACCATGATACTGGCATTTCCTGAGCAGAGTTTCCAGTAATTTCAAACAAATTGGGTCATCATCAACAGCAAGAACTCGTAGCCCGACTGGGAAATTGTCACTATTTTCATTGCCTCCCCTAATTTTCTCCACAGTCATTTCTCGTAGCCCACAAATCCAGACAGCCGAGACGAGGAATACAAAGACGGGAGGGACTGAAAGTCGAGTGTTTAAACACTAATAACTCACTTTCTTGAACACTTCAAGAAAAACCCAGATGCAGAAAGCTTCTCTTAGTATCAAGAATTGAAGAATTGGCACAAACTGAGAGAGATCACATACAGAAAACACAACATACACCCTGATTGTGTGTCTGGAGGGAGACAAGGTAAAGACTTAGTTGTAGTAAGTAAAAGCTGTACATATGGACAATGATGATGGTGATGGCCAGAGAATAGTGAATGGTTTCAACTTTCAGCCCAAGTCCCTCTCTCTCTCTCTCTCTCGCTCTCTCTCTCTTACTTTCTCTTTTTCTACCCTTCTGATATACTACTGAATACTGCAAAAAAGGAGTGTATATTACTGTAGAATACGGATATACATACAGATTGATGTATGTATATGCATGTATATAAAATGGGACTGTATAATGGAACTTTATGTAGTCGAATAATGGAGGTTTGTTTATAGTAACTTTTTTCCTCTCTCTTAATCAGATGGAGCATGCAGTTTCGGAAGTGGAAGACTTTTTGGGAAAATGATCCAGTGCGCCTCATGCCCACCAAGAGTTCAATGCACCATACTCATTTTGAGATCTTGATCGATCCCTCTCATCAGGCATAACATGTATTGTACCTCCACTCAAAGTACAAGACGTCACAGCAAGCCTTTTTCACACGTTGTCTTTCAAACTCCGATAATGCTCCTTTGGAAATGCTAAGGTTGTCCTCATCAATGATGTTCGTCTAAATTTCCATTCCTGCCCCACCAAGATTTGCTGTAAGCTTGGTTATGCAGTGATGCACTTGGAGGGTAGTGGAGTATTTTCAAGAGGCTGGTCGGCAAATTACTGTAGAACCAATCTACTCAGAATCTTGGTAATAATTTGGGACTTGAATGGTAATGATATTCCCAATTTTCCTTTTTGTGGAAATGATTAGAGCATCCAGTAGTAAAGCAAATGGAAAAATGCAAGTAACTCTTATAATACAATTCCAAAAAAATATGATTCGATACAATTATCATCTCTAAAATATTCACCACATCTCAATTATTCTTTAAAATATTAAAATTTAAAAATAAAAAACTCTGACCTTCTAACTTCTTTAAATATTAAGCTTAAAAAGTCTATTTTACCTTTACTAAAAATTATTTTATGAAAAAAAAATTAAATAAATTTCTAAAATACTAAAATCACCCTTATTGAGCTTTATCTAATTTTAGTTTCACTTGTTCATCGATCTTTTTTTTATTTTCGTAATCGTAAAGTATTTGGAACTCATTTTATTTTAATTTCATTTGTTTGTCAAACTGAATTAAAAATAAATTTATACATATATATTTATATTTACTTAAACAAATATATAATTAATAAAACCAAAAAGGCTAATGAGCTAATAAAAAAATATACAATTAATATATATTTATATATATATAATAATTATATAAATGTGGTAATTATATGCGTGTATAATATTTTAACTTGGTTTGACAAATAAGTAAAACTAAAATAAAAGGAGTTCCAAACACTTTAGGATTATAAGAATAAAAAGAGTTCGATTAATAAGTGAAACTAAAATTAAACAAAATTTAAAAAAAGAGTGATTTTGGTATTTTAAAAATTCCTTTAATTTTTTTCAATTTTTAGTAAGGGTAAAATAGACTTTTCAAACTTTAAAATTGAAGGGTTAGAAGGTCAGAGGGTTTTTTTTTTTTTTTTTTTGAAGATTTTAGTACTTTAAAGGGGTAATTGATGTGGGACGGATACTTCAGGAGTAATAACTGTATTTAACCTTAAAAAATAAAATAACAATTTATCTGTCTGTGCTTTAAAATAAATTAATTTATCTTCTCGTGTTCTTCAAAATGGAGTAATTTACCTCTTAAAAAAGAAAAGTAAATTGCTTCATTTTAAAAAATATGAGGAGATAAATTACTAACTTTTTTCATAATTTACTTATCTACACTATCATATAGAAGTAAATTACATTAAACCCATAATGCAAAGAAGCTGTTAGAGTAAGAAAGGTGCTCAATTTGTGCTTCGTTTTCAAGAAATTGACACTTTACGTTTTGAGTACCAAAGTCTAAAGGCAGCTTCCAATGAGGCTATTAGCATCTTGAACACACAAATATATATAAATATACATGGATGTTTGTGTATATATTTTAAAGTTATAGGAATTAGACCTGTTAAAAGGTTGTTTTGTTGACTGTCTACTCTAAATTTGTTAACAATGTTGAGTAGATTGTTATTTTGGGCGAGGGTTAAATTATAACCGTTTTTTTCTAAAATTTGATATAATTAAAAATACTTTATCTTTTCTTTAAAAAATTATAAATATCTTTCTAAAAAATAATTATGCAGTCCTTAGACAGTAGTGGAAATCACTACTTTACTTGTGCTGAACATCTTTAAAAAAGAAAATTGAAAAAAATATTTAAAAAATTTGAGGGTGAGTAAAGTAAATAATTCATAGGGCATATTAATTCACAAAAATATCTTGAAAAATTATAAAAATATAAATATAAAATTATAATTCATAACCCAAAAGCGCATTTTGGTCAATTTATCAATAAAAATTGGATGAAAACCTAATGAATGCTGACGAAGAGGACTCGCTGTTGGATGGACGTTAAAATCAGGAAGTATTTATTATTTTCAAATAACGGTAAGTATTTGTGATTTTGTCAAATTTCAGGGGAAGTGACTGCAATTTACCCTTTTGCTAATGTTATTGTTATTATTTTTTTTCAAAAGATTCATCCCTTGTAGGAATGGATTTGTTTAGAAAAATCCACTTTCATATACTTTTTGAACCGTGAAACCTAGAGGATATAATGATCACTTTGAGAAAACAATTTAAAGGGCAAAAATGTTAACGATTAATGGGATGATTGCGATTTTGGTCCTCAAAATAAAGTTATGCAGTTTTGACCCTCAAATAATTTGGGATTGCAGTTTTGGTCCTCAAACTGTTACTTTTTTGATGTTTTTTGTCCTTCCGTTAATAAAACCATTAAAGTTAACGAAAGTTTCATTTGAAGGGGAACAAAAATAGCCATTTCTTCCCATTTTGTGGCATTTTTTAAGCTTTGATCCAATGCATCCATTTCCCTGAATTTTCTTCAAATTTCAAGATAGAACCCCCCCTCCCCCAACAAAAAAGAAAAAACCAAAAAAGAAAAGAAGAGAGAATGAGTTTAAGCAACAAGTTTTCTATATAATCTTAATAAAACATTGTGAATAACCTATTTTATATATAATGTAATACTTGCAACGGTATTGCAACATATGTATAACGAAAAACAACATCCATATGAAAAAATAAACATCCTTGAATTAATTAAACATCAACACAATTCAACATAACATTCCACAATCTCAAATTGAGTAGTTCATAATCTTAACTTTAATATCCCACAATTTCAATTAAGATTATGAACTACTCAATCTAAGTTATGGAATGTTATGTTGAATTGTGTTGATAACCGGAACGAGTGAAGAGACGCCAAAACTGTTTGGCCAGCATAGCACTACTGAACGCTCGGAGATCCCTCAGCCCGAGCCCTCCATGAAGTTTCGTAGTACAAAGTCGGTCCCAAGATAACCAATGTACTTTCCGGTTGTTAGAAGAATTCAACCAAAAGTTAGCAATCATAGATTCGAGGTCACAAATAAGGCCATTTGGTAAACGAAATACCCCTGTTGAGTAAGTTGGAATAGATTGCACGACTGTTTTGATCTAAATTTCCTTGCCAGCCGAGGATAACTGTTTTTCACCTCACCAATTGATTTTCTTCCATATTCTGTCACGTAAGAAGCCAAACACAGCCTTTTAGACCGGCCCTCCATATTTTTCATGACGGTCTGCCACACGAGTATCAAGCCCATTGGAGATCGCGGCCGTCAGTTACACAGGGGTGTTTCTGCTGAAGATGATGACAGATTTATGTAGGTTGATCTCTTGCCCCAAGGCCTATCCATCCATCTGCAAGATGGACTTGATACACTCCATAGGCTCGGGGGGAGGCTTCACAGCATAAGAGTGTATCATCGGCAAAAGACAAATGGGAAACACTAGGAGAATTGCCACAAATTTCGAATTCCCTCAAGACGGCTCGAGCTCTCAGTAGGAGAAATTAAAGAACTAAGAGCTTCCATACATAGTAGAAAGAGGTAAGGGGAGAGTGGATCCCCCTGACGGAGCCCTCGTTCAGGAATGATCGTACCGAACTGCATGCCACTCAACACAAAAGAATATAACACAGAGAAAACACAGAGTAAAACAAGCTCAATAAAGTGATCATGGAAACCTAATTTCAAAAGTACCTGTCGGAGGAAACTCCACTCGACCTTGTCATACGCTTTGCTTATATCCAATTTAAGAGCCATGTGCCCCTTCTTACCGCAATTCTTGGTCTTAAGAAAGTGATTAATCTCGAAGGCAATTAGAATATTATCAATAATAAGCCTGCCGGGAATGAATGCAGATTGGGTAGGGGAGATGATTTTGTCAAGCAAGGGTTTTAACCTATTAGCAATACACTTTGTGACAATCCGCATTATCAAATTGCATAGGTAATAGGCCTGAAGTGGGTAATTAACTTTGGGTTATTGATCTTAGGAATCAATGAAATATGAGTAAAATTTAGATTACGATCAAAGATATGATCATTCAAAATACTAAAAGCACATTTAAAAATATCATGCTTGACGATATGCCAATACTTGTGAAAATAGATCGAGGGCATACCGTCTGGTCCGGGCGATTTAAGGGGTGCCATGTGAGAGATAGCAAAAGTGACTTCCTCGGTGGTATATGATTTAATCAACTCCGAGTTCATGTCCGAGTCCACTTTAATTGATAACGATTCAACCCCACGCTCCAAATCATTGACCGATGGCTCATTAAAACTGAACACTCTACTGAAATGATGAGAAATATGATGAGCAATGTCCTATTTATCTCTTAACCATCTACTGTCCGAGCCCTTAAGTTGTTTGGTTGAATTCCTTTTAAACGTTCGACTAGCAAAAGAATGAAATAATGTAGTATTTCGGTCGCCTTCCTTAATCTAATGAGACTTAGCATATTGTTTCCAAACAACCTCCTCTGCTTGAATTAATTCTTCTAGTTCAGTCCTAAGGTGACTCTCCTGCTGTTTGGTAGTGGCAGTGATGCTCTGTTGTCGAAGATGCTGAATTTTCTTCTCAATCTTGAAATTTTTCTTACGAATAGATCCATAACTCGTGTCCTTTCGAGACAGTAGTTTCGAACGACAGAGGTAAAGGTTCTGCTGAAAATGTTTCTGCACCGAGGAAATGCTAGCAAGTCTCCAAGAGTCTGAGATGATTTTCTCACAATCAGTTGATCACACCCAAGCAACCTCAAAGCGAAAAGGTTTCAGAAACTCATTTCTGCGGTCGGGCGTTGGAGACAACTCGACAAAAAGGGGGGCATGATTCGAATGTATAGTTTTCAAAATTTGGACCAGTGCATTCGGATGAGAAAGCTGCTAATTGTTATTGCCAAATGCCCTGTCCAATCTCTCAAAAATCGTGTGCGGTTCCTCTCGTCGATTGCACTACGTGAATAAATCGCCCAAGTACCCTAGATCAAATAAACCCGAGTTATCCACAGACACATGGTGAGCAGTTGCCCTGTGATTATACACTTTTTCCAGATTAGTTCAACACAAAAGAGTTGATAAGGGAATTGGGCTTACTGGTAGTGACGATCGATGCATGCAAAAAGGTTGCATACTATATTTGGAGGACTACATTAAGTTAGACTATTGCAAGTTTTGTGGGGACTGATGTACAAACCAATAAGGGTCGTAACCCTTAATTGAAGAAGTGTGCATACTCTGTATAAAGGTACTTGCGATTGACTCCGCACTTGTAGAGTTATATGGTGAAATATTATGCAATATTAGGACAAACGTAGTTCATGATATACATTAAATTGCTAATTATCCTTGAATGTTCTACTTGATCTATGGTTTACCTTGATTTTTTTCGAAGTGTTGATAAATATACATGAGCTTTGGTAAGTGCATATTCATAAGCGTTGAATTTTCTAAGTACAATATCAATAATAATATGACTATGATAACATAAGTCAATTGAAACCTTAAAGATTTAGTTATATATGCTACGTTATCTAAACTCATCTCTTTCATGTCAAATTCGTTTGTCGATATTTATTGGTGGTGAAAATAGTATTTCGGTTGCATCCCATTATTAACATGTCATATAGATACACAATGATAAAAGAGCTAAAGTGCCTTTAATATAGACATACTTTTGTCATACTTGTTAATCTTAAAGACATTTAACAATGGGACAGGTCTGGGACAGGTCCCGAGTCCTTAAGGACCCGCTTGGATCCGCCCCATTTATATATATATATATATATATATATATTCTTTTACTTCATCATGATAGAATAAATAATTAATAAAATATTATATCATTTAATTTATTTATTGTTAGGTTCTTGTTCAACAATTGATAAATTGAAAAGTTGTCTAACAATACTTAAAGATGAGAAAGACAAAAAGTAGTTACTAATGTATAATCGACATGAATTATTTCGGTTATTTTATTATGAACAATTTTATTTGTACTTGAATTTTTTTTTACTTAAATTTGAGTTAGATCATGAAAAATTTTATATTTATTGATATATTAAATTTTTTTTTTAAAAAAAATTATAGAACAAATGAAAGAAAATAAAATAATCGGGTTTGCCAGGTTAGACTTACCCCGTCGGATTTTGTGCCGAGACGGGCCGGGGTTCAAAAATAACTGGGACGGGGCGGGTCTCGGATCCTTCCCGAAATTGGTGGGGTGGCTCCCAGGTCCCCCAAACCCGCTCTGTTACCACCTCTATCTGCTACATCGTGCAACTCTCTTTTGAGCATCATTCCCCTTAAGAGACAAAAGGGACATCCTCACTTAAAAGAACTTAGCCAAAGAATACATGTCTTGATACCATCTCTAAAATCATTGCTGGAAATTACTCCGGTCTTTCTCCTTAGCGTAATCGATTGTCCACATGAGGTCAAACTGTGATATTAACAAAAGTAGCAACAATAGAGTCAGACACTAATTCCAATATACAACGTAATATTATCTTAAACTTATTGACAAATAAGGTTGTAGTTGTGTATGGACAAAGGCCAAGGCAATATTTTTTCTTTTTTAATCGGGAAAAAATGCATGCTACCCCCCTGTGATATAGGAAATGTGTAATATACCCCCCTGTGAAAAAGAAAATACCAAATTACCTCCTTGTATTTTTAAAAAATGAGCAATTTACCCCCTTGAAGTGAAGAGTGTAATACACTCCCCCCTCCTGCAAGTGGGCATGATTTTTTTTAATAAAATATTATTTTTTATATAAATATATTATATATATATATATATAATTTTAATATTTATATATATATATATCAAACTTTATTAAAAAGTAAAAAAATACTATTTTATATAATATAAAATATTTTTAATAATATATTATTTTTAATTATTAAAAAAAAACAAATCCCAACCACCCACCCCGGCGCCGCCGCCCAGTTCCCTTCCCCCTCAGTCCCACCGCCGCCGCTAGTCCCCTTTACCCTCCAACCCACCGTCGCGCCCAGTCCCGCCGCTGCATCTACATCGCCGCCCCAGAACCTGCCGCCGCAGCGGTCGCCCCCTTCCCCAACTCCAAACCCTCAGCGCCGCCCCCCCATAACCGTCAGCCCCACGCTCACACGACCCCCCCCCCCCACCTGCAGCGCGCCCCAGCGGCCGCCTCCCTTCCCCAACTCCAAACCATCCAGCGCCCCCCATAACCCGTCGGCCCCGCCCTCGCACGCCCCCCTCCCCCCGGCAAAAAATCTTGTCGCCGCCTCCTTTTCCCCTTCCCCCCGTCCGCCTCCCCGCCCCTCCCTCTCCCTCGCGCCGCCCCCTCCCCCACCGCGGCTTCCCTCTCCCCTTTGCCGGCGCCGTCTCCGCGCCCCTGCCTTCCCTCTCTCGTCGCCGCCGCTGCCCCTTCCCCCTCTCCCATCTCTCTCTCTCTCTATATATATATATATGGGAAAAATGCATGCTACCCCCCTGTGATATAGGAAATGTGTAATATACCCCCCTGTGAAAAAGAAAATACCAAATTACCTCCTTGTATTTTTAAAAAAATGAGCAATTTACCCCCTTGAAGTGAAGAGTGTAATACACTCGCCCCTCCTGCAAGTGGGCATGATTTTTTTTAATAAAATATTATTTTTTATATAAATATATTATATATATATAATTTTAATATTTATATATATATATATATCAAACTTTATTAAAAAGTAAAAAATACTATTTTTATATAATATAAAATATTTTTAATAATATATTATTTTTAATTATTAAAAAAAAAACAAATCCCAACCACCCACCCCGGCGCCGCCGCCCAGTTCCCTTCCCCCTCAGTCCCACCGCCGCCGCTAGTCCCCTTTACCCCCCAACCCCACCGTCGCCGCCCAGTCCCGCCGCTGCATCTACATCGCCGCCCCAGAACCTGCCGCCGCAGCGGTCGCCCCCCTTCCCCAACTCCAAACCCTCAGCGTCGCCCCCCCATAACCCGTCAGCCCCACGCTCACACGACCCCCCCCCCCCACCTGCAGCGCGCCCCCAGCGGCCGCCTCCCTTCCCCAACTCCAAACCATCCAGCGCCCCCCCATAACCCGTCGGCCCCGCCCTCGCACGCCCCCCTCCCCCCGGCAAAAAAATCTTGTCGCCGCCTCCTTTTCCCCTTCCCCCCGTCCGCCTCCCCGCCCCTCCCTCTCCCTCGCGCCGCCCCCTCCCCCACCGCGGCTTCCCTCTCCCCTTTGCCGGCGCCGTCTCCGCGCCCCTACCTTCCCTCTCTCGTCGCCGCCGCTGCCCCTTCCCCCTCTCCCGTCTCTCTCTCTCTCTCTATATATATATATCTATATATCTATATATTTTTAACTTTTAATGTATATAAAAGATATATATTTTTAATTATATATATTACATATATATAATTAAAATTTAAATTGCATATTGGTTTAAATCTTAACCGCTAGATTGAAATTAAACAAAATCTACACCGTTGATCTCCTAGTTAAATTTAAACCTTAGATCAAATAGATCCAACGGGTATTAAATGATGGTAAAAATGTAATTTTAGAATTAAAAATTAAAAAAAATAAAAAAAAAAATTAGAAAAAGCGCCGTGAATCACACGAAATCGCGTGAGGGGGGTAATTGCTCTATTTTGAAAAACACAGGGGGGTAATTTGCTAATTTATTTTTCACAGGGGGGTAATTTGCTCATTTTCAATATCACAGGGGGGTAATTTGCATTAAACCCATATATATATTCTATATCTATATATTTTTAACTTTTAATGTATATAAAAGATATATATTTTTAATTATATATATTACATATATATAATTAAAATTTAAATTGCATATTGGTTTAAATCTTAACCGTTAGATTGAAATTAAACAAAATCTACACCGTTGATCTCCTAGTTAAATTTAAACCTTAGATCAAATAGATCCAACGGGTATTAAATGATGGTAAAAATGTAATTTTAGAATTAAAAATTAAAAAAAATAAAAAAAAATTAGAAAAAGCGCGTGAATCACACGAAATCGCGTGAGGGGGGTAATTGCTCTATTTTGAAAAACACAGGGGGTAATTTGCTAATTTATTTTTCACAGGGGGGTAATTTGCTCATTTTCAATATCACAGGGGGTAATTTGCATTAAACCCTTTTTTAATCTTTAAAACGATACTGCGTCGCACATGTATCCAAGATACAACAACCCAATTTAATCCATTTAATATGTGCATGTCATGTGTACAAATATTACGTTATTTATTTTATTTAAAAAAAATATATATACACATGATATGTTTATGTTAATTGGAATAGAAGGTGAAATAAAATTTAAAATAAAAGAATCGTGTGTCCCTCGGGTGATAGCAAGTTTTGCAGATATTATTAAGGGTTAATTACACTTAGACCCCCTCTAAAAATATAAACTTACACGTTCCCCCAAATAAGTTCCAAAAGTACACTTACACTCTAGTCGAAAACTCACCGTTTACACATGACCTCCTTCCATTAGAGTTTGAACAAAAAATGCTGATATTGGCAAAAACATTACATAAATTTTCAATTTTAATCTTTATTTAACATTTCTATTAATAACTTTTTACTTATAAGGGAAAAAATGTAACGATGTTAACTCACTCCATATATATTTATATTAACATTTATTCCCTTATAATTAGTACAAAAATTTACATAGGAATGTTAAATGAGGGCAACACTGAAAATTTATGTAATTTTTTTTTTGCTGAGTCAGCATTTTTTATCTAAATCCTAATGGAATGGGTCAAGTATAAACCGTGAAATTTTGGAGGGGGTGTAAGTATAATTTTAAATTTTTTTTGAGAAAATGTATAATTTCATATTTTTGGAGGGGGTCTAACTGTAACTAACCCTATTATTAAAACTAGATTCAAAAGTAACTAATTCTAGTCTTGTGGCCATATGTAATCTGTAGACCTTGTGTTATTACATCTCCAGGTATGAATTGTAAGTCAACTAAAGTTAATTTTATGATTTTTGATTTTGTTATCTTGTTTGAGGCAATATAGAATTGTACTTTCTCGAATTGGATATATCTTTCAATATAAAGTAGCATTGTATTTTGTATCCAGCGTGATAGTGTACAAAATATTTTGAATATATTTAAATAGTATACATTTTTATGTATGTGACGCTCATATATTAAATAAAATATGAGATATAATACTATTTTATTTAGGTTCAAATCTAAATTCTCCGAAAGTTCATCGTATCATAAAATAAACCAAAGGATAAAATATAGATAATACCTCTCCCGTGTTTTGCTAAAATTTGCGTAAAATCCTTTTATATTAATTTTGGGAAAAATGTAAGCAACCCCCCTATAATATTGTAAATGTGCAAATTATCCCCCTATGAAAAAATAAATAGTAATTTATCTCCCTGTATTTTTCAAAATGAAGCAATTTATCTCCCTGTGTTTTTCAAAATGAAGCAATTTACCTCTCTGCAAACACAGGGGGGGTAAATTGTTATTTTTTTTTATAGGGGGGTAGTTTGCTCATTTGTAATATCACAGGGGTAAATTGTTATTTTTTTTTTATAGGAAGGTAATTTACTCATTTGTAATATCACAGGGAGGTAAATTGCATTAAACCCTATTAATTTTATAGCCAAAATATTCACCCACGATCTTTGAAATGTACACGTTCCCATTTCGCTAGTTGGCTTTTAACGCAATTAATGATTTCGGTGAATTACTTGTTATGTCCTTATTTACTCCAAATTATCTTTATTTTTAATTATCAGCCGTGCTTGCTGCATTATCACAAAAAAATATTAGCAACTTCAAACTAGATTTGGAAATTGGTCCTAATTTTTTAAGTTTTTTCCCTGAGCCCGTCTAGAATGAGGCGAGTTCAAGTTCGAGTTCAAAAATTGAATAAGGGGTCAAGTAGTGGATCCTAATAAATAAGATCGTTCGAAGCGGGAGTGGATCTCGGTTCCATGCATACCCGTCCCGAAATTCATGTCCAAGATCCTCTTTTAATATACATTTATTTCTTAAATATACTTTTATAGATAATTTTAGTAGTAGAATTATCAATTATATTAATAATA
The DNA here is from genome assembly GCA_034509735.1 of Sesamum alatum. NCBI lineage: Eukaryota > Viridiplantae > Streptophyta > Magnoliopsida > Lamiales > Pedaliaceae > Sesamum > Sesamum alatum. The sequence continues at coordinate 9,382,741 of JACGWO010000011.1, read as the reverse complement.
TTTTCCTTATTCCCTTGAATCCCTTCCCCCCGTGCTTAGTAGTAGATAACTTTTTTTTTAATCTATTTTCATAGATATTTTTTTATATTAATAATATAGGTTTGCTTATAAAATATAAATCATTTGTCAAAAACAAATCAATTACAACTTATAGTGCTCTGGAATTAAAGTCGACACGAACTCATATTTTTAACAAAGAAATAGATAAATTAAGAGAATAAGAATTTTAAATTTACATAAATTTGACAATTGATGTAATTAGTCAATCACGCAAAATCTTGTTTCAATCATCACTAATAACAACAACAAATAAATAAATAAATAAATAAAATGGGTCAATTGGATTACACTTGCCTCTATAGGTTTTGGTCTAGAGCAGGGCAGGGCAGGTCCCTGGTCCAAATCGAAATTGGCGGGAGGGAGTCTTATGTCCGCCCCATACCCGTCTCCCTGCCATCAAACAGACCAACCAAAACAAGAACACAACTTACTTGGGCTGATCTCCCTGCATAAATAAGTAAGTCCAAATAGTGCAGCCGGACCTGATGTGTTCAACGGTTTATTTTATCAAATCATGTTGGGAGATTATAAAGGAGGATGCATGTGTTCAATTTGATGCTGTCTTTGGTTTCTTTGATGCAACCAGATTACCTAGAAGTTATAGATCCACCAAGGTGGTCTTAATTTCAAAGATTGATAATCCATTGGAATGGGACTGAGTGTCGAACGATTAGCTTATGCAATGTGTTATAATATCACGATGTCGAAGATCTTGTGTCATAAACTACGAAATTTCATTGCCATCTTATTTCACTATTTCAGAGTGGGTTTGTGTCAGGGTTATATTAATAAGCAACAACATATTATTAGCTCAAGAACATGGAGAAATTATACACTCAGTGGTAAAAACGAACCAAATGTACTAATTAAGTGAATAGGAGTTTTCAAATCTTCTTGCACATATGGTTTTCTGAATCTATGTATCAACATGGTACTCAGTTGTGTTGAAGATTCACTTCCAAAAAAAAAAAAAAAAAAATTATGTTGAAATTGGATTTTTTATGCTCAAATAGAGAGTATGTAGGATGTTTTAGAGCAATACGTGGGCTGCGACAAGGTGACCCCCTTCCCACTTACGCTATTTATCTTGGAAGCAGTCTACATGTCTAGAGGGCTCGAGAAGCTATTCCAACAGAATCCAAAAATGAGGTACGGAACACTGTGAATTATAATTGAGTCACTTATAATTAATTAACAAAAGCATAAAAGACATTCATTTATTTTTAAATACACACTTAACATAATAAATATTTAGCTTGTTTGGAAAAGTTGTTATGAGCATGGTGGTATGTTTAAGAACCAACAAGGACATAACAAACAATGTTATAATTTTAGGCTTTTCATCGTAATTGGATAAATTGCATAAAATCCCCCTTGTTATCAAAATTCAGCTAAAAATCCCCTGTGTTAAAAATATAGGCAAAAAAAATCCTATGCTTTTGAAAATCTGGCACATTCTCCCTTTGCTGTTTGATCTGCTTAACGCTGTTAATTTTTTTTGCATTTTCCCGTTATACCCTTATAATATATAAATTATTATTATTACAATGACCGTTGGATCTTTTTTTATCGCATCAGAACCGTAGGATCTAATCAAATTTTTGTAGCCATTGATTTCAATAATTAAAATGAGCGGTCCAAATTAAAAATATATATTACATATATATATATATAAAACAAAATATTTTATTATAAAAATATAATATAGATATATACACATACAATTATAATGTATATGTATTACATGTATATATATATATAGGCCGGTGGAGCCGCCCTCCACCGGCCATTAGCTTATGGGCGACGACGCCCGTCGTCGCCCAGGGCATCACCGCTAAGATCTGGGCGGCGATGTCTGGGGGTGAGTGGTCGCATCTTGGGGGGGAGGGGGGCCAGCGAGGCTACGGGGTGGAGGCGGTGGGGAAGTAGACGATGGGGGTAGTGGCGGTGGGGAGGCACAGGCGCAGGCGCGGCCGGGGGTGGGGGTGGGGTTGGGGGAGGGGGTTTACTTGGGGAAGATGATTGTTTCCCTTTCATTTATTTTCTATTTTTCATTTGTTGTATTTTTTAATTTTATAATTTAAAATAATGAATTACTTAATTATGTATTAAAATGTTAAAATATAATTATATTAAAATATTAAAATTTATTTACTGTAATTTATATTAATAATATAATTTTAGAACTATTAGAATTTATTCAATACAAAATTAAATTAATTAATAGTATTTAAAATGAAATCATATATTTTGATTTTAAAATTTTAAAATATTAAAATCTCTAAAGTTATCATATTTTTTTATATATAATAATTTAATTTGATGTAATAATATTATTTTTATATAAATATTAATGAATATTAATTATTTAGTATTTATCATATTTTTTTTAGTAAAATATGAAAAAGGTAAAGAATAATAAGGACAGGAAATAATTTCATTAGATAGGAGTAATTTTGTCCATCCAACAAGGTCAAATGATTGAAAATAGGTCAAAACCATATCCCACTCGCATTTTTGCGCGAGTGTAGGTCACTCTCCATTTTTTTTAACAAAAAGAGTCTTTTTTGCAGGGTTTATAATTATAGAGGGTCTTTTTTTACTATTTAATTAACACATGTAAGTTTTTAGCAATTTCCCTATAACATGAGGGGTATTATGCAATTTTCCCTATTTTTGTGCACCTTGTCATATTTAAATACTTTTCAGTTTCTTTCATTAATACCCATAATTATGTTTTTGGAGAATCTTTTGATTTGACAACTCATTGGTTTGTTTTACAATCAGAAGAGAGAGTATTATTTTAATAATCTCTCACTTAAAAGTCAAGATAAAATCAGCACAAACTTAAGCGTGTTATCAGTAAAACTCATACCCGAACATTGAACAGTTATGGAAGACTGTCTAGATAGAATCATATCATTTGATATTGTCTATGTGAATGAGACCATGTGCAAATCTCAATATATGTGCTGATGATGTTGTCACCATCCTACATCGATTGCATATGAGGAGGTTAAGTGATTTATAAATCCCAAAATCTTTTCTCTCTAATAAGACGTCTTTTCAAAATAAACACGTAAGGCTTATGAAATCAAAACGAGCAACGACTCGCCTAGCGAGACACTAATCACATTACAGATTGCATCAAGTTGGAGTAAAGTTATTTTATCTTTATCTAGATTTAAATCATTTTTGATGTACTTCATCCAACTCATGTTCGTAGCGAGACTTTAATCTCAGGGGATATTAATGTAATTTACACTAAACGATAAGGTATATTAACCTAATTTTTCAAAATAATTTGGACTTGCCACCGGTGGTTCATGGCCTTAAAAGGAGAAGAAACCCTTTGCAGCATAATTTCAGCGGTGACTCTCTCGCTCAATTTGATTGTACCATGACCAAGAAAAAGGTTCAAGCAAGTACAGCTGGTCTATGTCAAAAAGGTACAAGATTCCGGCCACGTTTCGGAATCTGATTAGCTGGGGAGAAGCGCTTTGGTAGGGCCGATTTGAGATTCCCGTAGAATATAAAAAGCTTGCAGCCTTTGGTGAGATAAAGACACGTCGGTCGCAGGTTAGCAGATGTCGGGCCCATTTTGGGATTTGGTTCCGTATGCTCAAATCCATGTCTGTTTGATGCTACTTTGATCCTAAACCAATCAATGTTCTCACTTTTATTGCCTTAAAAAAAAAAACAAAAAAAACAAAAGAAAAAATAAGGAAAGGATTGCATTATAAGATTGAAAAAACTAATTCATATATTTATTAACGCAACATTATAAAATCAAAGGTTTTATCTGATTCTAAATACTATATTCCAAATAGGGAAGGAGGGAGCATTTTCTATGTAAGTTCTTTCTTTCTTTTGGTTTCTTCCAACGAAGAATTCCTAAAATTCATGCTGACAATTCGTGGTTGTCGTTGATAGAAGAAAATTTGCACACAATTACTTTAGAATACGAGATTTCTAAACTGAATAAATTGACCCCACACATGTGATCCTAATGGGCATTACAACATTACACCAACCTTTCGAACTCTATGTAAATGAATGATAAGCACACCCGTGTACATAAACAAAATGCTATATTACTATAATACCCTTTGAGGTTTAATTACACAAATTTCTCTTACCTTTTAATTTTGAAATTATAAGTACACCCCCTTAGGGGGTGTTAGTGTAACGTATCTAAAAAAATTTAGGGTTAATTACACTTAGACCCCTCTGAAAATGTATAATTACACTATTTTCTAAAATTTTTTTGAAATTACACTAACACCCACTCCGAAGATTTTTCGTTTACACATGACCTCCATTCGTTAATGTATAGACGGAAAATATTCACATAAACAAAGATAATTACATAAATTTTCAATTTTACTTTTCATTTAACATTTTCATGTAATAATTTTGTATTTATAAGGAAAAAATGTAATAATCTTGGCATCGCTCCACATATATACATTACATTTATCCTCTTATAAGTACTAAAATATATATGAGAATGTTAAATGATGGAAGAAATTAGAAATTTATGTAATTATTTTTGTTAACGTGAACATTTTCTGTTCAAACTCTAACGGATGGGGGTCAGGTGTAGACAGAGAATTTTCGGAAGGGGTGTAAGTGTAATTTCAAAACATCTTTGGGGGAAAAAGTGTAATTATGCATTTTCAGAGGGGGTCTAAGTATAATTAACTCAAAATTTATGTGTAAATTTTTACCTCTGAATAGGAGGTGTACTTATTACAATTACTATCTCAATGACTGTACTTATAATTTTACAAAGGATAAGTATTTACACTTAATTTTAGGGTATGTCAATGTAATTTACCCTAAAAAAGAAGTTATATAATATCTTTATTCAAGATTAATCCAAAATATGGCTAAAAAATATTATAAAAATATGTACTACTGCACTCCCTTTAGCCCAACATCATAAATGTATCTGTCCTACTATATGATAAAATATAAAAGTATTTAATTAAAATGGGTCATATGTATTTAATAATATATTTAAGGTGGATGAGAATAGGATGGTAGTACCTGAGTCAATTGCATGTGAAAGGAAGGATACGTATCCCTTCCAATCCGGAGTGAAGGTCTTGAGAAGTCGCAAGTTCTAAGAATCCACAACCTCACTTCTCCAAAGCTAAGTTTAATATTTTTTTATACATAAATTATAGCATTTGATGAGTGTAATTGTGATTACTTTATGATTAGTCTCTCAGACTGTGAATCCGATTCGTTCAGTGGATCAATCAACAGTTGGCTTTGCCTCAGCTAATCAGTCCACTATGAAAGGAAGTTTCCTGATGTAGGATGGCGTTGGGGATATATATATCTATATATATATATATATATAATTTTATTTTTACATTTTTATGAAAACAATAATTAGATAATTATATTAATATTATAATAAAATTGAACAATTGAGAAATACATCGATTCGATTAATACATCATTATCAGAAAGAACATGAAATAAATGAGAAAATATCATTTTTCGTCCTATAACTTAAGGTCTTTCCACTTTTAATCCCAATGGTTATGAGATTATCACTATTGGTTCCGTAACTTTCCAAAGCAACACTTTCATCCCATGACACTTTTCTTTAGATATTTAAAGGAAAGTGCCACGTGGCCAGGGACGGACTCATTTAGGGTCCGTTTCGCAGCTGAGAGCCGAACTCCAAAAGGGGTTTGGCTCGAAGGCGATCGGAAATGTCACAGCAAGCCTGCCCCTTGGGACCAGGCTTGTGGGGCATTGAAGGCGGAGCTGCCTAACTGCCCCTTGGGACCAATGAGGTAGCGTACTTCTCCGGTAGTTGTAAACTAACCCTGACTGTAGGGAAGGGATAGTATTATTTACAAAACAAACAAAGTTCACTTTAGTGAACGATAGTGAGTGAGGTAAAGCACCTGCGCGCGAGAAAGTAATAAAAACTAAACGCACGCAGGCGCTAAATAGTACGAGCTAATTAGCTAATAGGATCTTGCGACTATTTAGCAACTAGGCTCGGAGTTACTGAGCTAAATTGAGCTACCCGACCAACGCTATTCTGACTGAAAAGAAGGATAGAGTAAGCTGGTCTACTGCTCTTAGAGCGAGCGGCTGAAAACCTGACTGTAAGCCTGTCTGTAAGCCAAGATGATCGGCCTGCCTATTCCGACCAGAGGTAACAGACCCTCATGATAGATTGTACCTGTCCATCATTTCGTTATCACAGTGAAATTAACTATATCCTTTCCGGTTAAGTGCATGGGACCAAAAATGCCAATTTGAGTCTCATCTGACGTATAGGTGTGGGGGTGGGGGTGGGGTTTACTTGGGGAAGATGATTGTTTCCCTTTCATTTATTTTTTATTTTTCATTTGTTGTATTTTTTAATTTTATAATTTAAAATAATGAATTACTTATGTATTAAAATGTTAAAATATAATTATATTAAAATATTAAAATTTATTTACGGTAATTTATATTAATAATATAATTTTAGAACTATTAGAATTTATTCAATACAAAATTAAATTAATTAATAGTATTTAAAATGAAATCATATATCTTGATTTTAAAATTTTAAAATATTAAAATCTCTAAAGTTATCATATTTTTTTATATATAATAATTTAATTTGATGTAATAATATTGTTTTCATATAAATATTAATGAATATTAATTATTTAGTATTTATCATATTTTTTTTAGTAAAATATGAAAAAGGTAAAGAATAAATCTCCTCAATCTTAATTCATTCAAATCAAGGTGATCCATCATATATAAATTCATCAAATTTCAATTTTTCCCCTTCAATGACAATATTGTATTGTTAAAAATAATTAGACCCTCAATCTAATCTTACATTTATATGCACTAGCTAGATGAGATCCATATTATTTTAATAAAATTTGTATATTATTTAAATTAATTCACTAAACTTAAAATAATACGACGTTTTGCATAATATATAAGCTAAAACCTAACAATTACTTTGTAAATGTAAAAAATATTAGTTTTATTAAGCGATAATGAATGAGTTGTTGGACACATTATTGCAGAACTATTTTATACGATGAAAAACAAAAGCTAATTAATAACAATGTGATTATCAAATAAACTATTATGTGAACTTTGTGGTCAGATCATTCATTTTCTTTCTTAATCTTCCTGATTTTTCTTTTTACTTTATTACTTTTTGATGAAATTGTCAAGTGTCTCTTCATCGTTGCTTGAAATTTGGATTAATATTTCAGTATCGATATGCTTATTCATCTTTGTTGTTCCCCATTTCTTCATCATCTTCTGGGAATTCCATCTATCTTTCAATTGCAATTACTCTTTCATTCATTAAGTGTATGTTTTTTAAGGGCAATTTGAGTGGAATTTGGTATACAATTAATTATAGGAGTTAATGCAATTTACCTTTCTGTGATATTGTAAATGAATAAATTATCCACTTACAAAAAAAATAGCAATTTATCTTCCTGTGTGTTTTTAAATTAAGTAATTTGCCTCCTTATCTAAGGAGGTAAATTATCCCAAAAAATACAGGAAGATAAATTACTTTATTTTAAAAAATACAAGAAGATAAATTGCTATTTTTTTTTATGAGAGGGTAGTTTGCTAATTTATAAGATCATAGACGGGTTACTTGCATTTTCCCCCTAGATTATAAGTGTTACCACCCTACTATATTTGGACTAAATATACAAAATAACAATTTAACTAGAGAATCGAAATATAAATAAATGATTAACTTTCAATAAAGTTGTAATTTGTAGGAAGAACATTCGTGAAGGAAAACTAAGATATATGAAATTAGACAATTTCTATATAGCATGCATACTTGCATGACAACAAATCAAAGCATGCGATCAAAGAGAAATTCTTTTAACTTTATTTTTATTGGTAAGGAGTCTATGCCGTGCCCGGTTAAAGAGGAAACCGTGGTGTGCTAACTCATAAATTGCAACAACGAAATACTTGGCTTCAAAACATATAATATTTTTGAATTTTTATATGGGTAAATTACAGTGAAATTCATTGAGGTTAGATTAAAAAATAAAAATTCTATTTTTTATAAAATTATAGCTACACCCCTTAAAGGATATAATTGTATTACAACTACTGCATCTTTTTAAAGTTAAAGCGTACACTAATACTCCTTGAAAAATATTACACTAACACCCTTCCGGGGTGTAGCTGTAATTATGCAAAAGACAGGAGACGTTTGTGTAATTAAACTTAACCTCAATGGATGTCAATATAATTTATCCTTTTTATTGAGGAGAGACATTCACATATTACAAATGGTATTGTGTATTATTTGACTGATGTTACTTAGGGAATGAGTAAGATAAAGAATGGTACTCTAAATCAGATTATGATTTTTATTTTTCAATCGGAAAAAATGCAATTACCCCCTTCTGATATGCAAAATGTGTAAAAAAATCCATGTGAAAAAATAAATAATAATTTATCCCCTGCATTTTAAAAATGGAGCAAAAAACTCCCTAAAAACGGAGCAAAAAACCCCTGTGAGGGGATTGTTTGCTGCATTTTGAATAACACAGAGGGGTAAATTGCTAGTTATTTTTTCACAGGGGTAATTGCTCTTTTTGATTAACACATGGGTGTAAATTACATTTAACCCTTTTTCAATCTTTAGAGTCGTTGGCTGGACCATGTGGCCTCAATTTCAGTCTGGTGTTAGCAAACGTGAACTTCCCACTCTTAAGCTCCTCATTTTACTTGCAAAATTCGATAATTTAGATATTTTCTGTTTGATTCGTTTTCTCTGTATGGTTTCCATGAGGCTTTGTTAGGGGTGTAGGATTTTCTTCTAAGTGATTACGATGCACATGAACAGATGGATCAATCCCCCTCTTATGGTTCATGATAACTCATAATTTGTCTTTGTACGGTTATAGTTGATTAAGTTCCGCTTTCTAACTCACCAAGACGTGCATTAATTAATCGAAAATTTTTAACCCGAGTGGTGAGGTTGAGGTTCACAACTAAGAAATCGTGGGTTCGAGTACTACGAATGTAAGGAGTTGTTTAATTTATCGGATGTATGTATTATTCTTTTGATTGGTGTTGATGGATGTGGATATGTTATTATACTGTGGACTGAATAGATGTTGTTACACTGTGTACTGAATATTGTAATAGCAATTGATCGCTTTAAAAACATGTTGTACTTTCAATTTAATAGTTCATCGTTCATTATAAAAAAAAAACGTGAATTAACTAAAATAGGGCACGTGGAGTAAAGGTCGAGAAATCCATACCATATTGTTGGAGAAAGAGGTTTAAATTTGACCTTGGGTGTGAATTTTTCATTTACTTACCATTTTCCAAGAAACACGAAAAAGTGACCGTGTTCTTGTACACGACCAGACTGTATTTCTCTTAAGTTGCCTCATTTCTCATTCGGCAATCCCCCATTTCGATTGTGATAGTGTTAGACGAGTCTGAGTGCTTCTTTAGTGTGTTTTATTTGAAGGGAGTGGATCGTCCTGAGTACGCGGTGGAAGCACGAAAAGAGCGAGAACTAAAAACATTTAAAACCCAATCAAGGAGTGTACCCTTAATTTTTCCCGGGCATTTGATGTAAAATATACAAATTTAAATATCAAACAAACATAATCTAGCATATAAGGTTTATGATGAAAACGAAGAACAAAGGATGCGTAATAGTAAATCAAACCATTACCTTTGTTGTTTTCTTGATCGGCTACGTGCATTTGGTTTCCTCTTCAATTTTGTCCACGTTCTAGATCTCAACGTAGAGATTCTCTAAGGATATCCACATCACGGGACTTGGTTTGATCCTCTTCCTAGAGAAGATTAAACATTAGAAGAAAACCGATCTAAAGAATCACAATATTCATTAGTATATTATTTTTATCTTCTCAAGTTCTACAAATGATCCTAGATAAAATAAAAATTAGAGAGTGCTCCATCCCTCCAATTAAGCAACCTATCCATGTGGTATGATGTAAATCATACCATATGGAAGGACTTGAATCATGGCCGAGTTATGCCTTCTAAAAGCACAACAAAGGCACAACTCGGCGAATCCCTCTTTTCATGTGGGGAGGAGTCCAACTTCTCTTTTCCTTACATGGAAGTCAATTGGGCTATTTGGACCCCATTTCAGTGGATCGAGCCTTATTTTAAATAAATTAATAACAAGCCCAAAAGTCTACTAGGTTTTAATTAAATAAAATTTAATTTAAAGTTCAACTAAACATGGTTCAACGTCATCTAGTCTAATTAGAGACATAAGCCCAAACTCTTTTAATTAACAAATCCAATTTATTTATTAAATTAATTCAATTAATTTAATCTTGGGCTATCCATTGAATGGACTATCCCGCATACGAATGATCCAATTATTTATACTTTTCGGAATTAATTTAATCCAATTTAATTTACATCTTCTTGAATTAATTCCAAATTAATTCCTTCACCTTCTCGGTGATTTGTGTGTGATCTTTAGGTTTACCCTCAGCTAGGCTTGGGCTTATATCCAACACAATTGATTAATTAAATCCAATTCAATTAATTATTCTTGATTAACCATTAATCAGGAGCGCCCGCTACCATGGGTGGTTGTCTAGCAATGGTCCATGGCACTAGAGACTAGTTGAATGTTGGCATGAACATTTAGGCTCTCGAGTTCCATATGGGTACAATCCTTCTATCTACATCTACTGTCGGGCCTAATTTAGGGCATGGAATTGGGGCTCAGTTCCCATCTTGGATTAGACATCTATGATCAATACATGAGACTGCGTTCGCCCCATTGTTTGACATAGAAAACTATATGTTATTCGATTGATCACTATGACCACAGATTCTAATAGCATGAACCCGTCTCCGAGCGCATAAGAGATACCACTGTCACATACTAATAGGGGAACGATTCTCTTTTTGGAACCCACCACCTCACTAACATTCTGACTGTATTGGATAAAGCTTATAATGATTATGTCTGAGATACGGTCACCTCTCGGTAGATTCAAGATACAACCATTATGTGTATGTGACTATTATGGTTTCTCAAGTCTAAGGATTACTCCCATACAATCGGAGCTGGTGAATTTTAGTCATACTTACCAAGCCTCCAAGGCTCCATATGAGCGTTCTCCGCAAGTTAGTTCAGTCGGTCCGACACCCAGTCAACCAACCAACCAAGATCGCATAGACGTCTAATGTCTGTCGCCTATGAAACACGACAATCATCCAATGAATGCAATGCTTAGTACAGGTTTTATGACACTTGACGTCCTATCTTGAGGTCCTCGACTTGAAATGTATCAGACTCAACCTTTAGCAGTTGGTTTTACAGCCGCCATCCAATGTATGGCCCAACTACATAGGTTGTTCGTTTGGTCGTGGGCATTTTTTATGACGTTAAAACGCCGTTTAACATAATCGATAAGCACAACAAATACATGTGCCAATGATAAATACTTACCATATTCATCAACACGATATCACTTTAATAAAGATTGCTTGAATAGTTTCCAAAATCGCCCATCCAATTGACTTTTTGGTCACCTATACTAACAACATTACCATTTCTTGTGCTCAAGTGGCTCGTTATGCTCTATACAACTTGCCATCTAAAATTATGCTCACAAAAAATTCTTTTGCGCGCTACACTTGATCCGGGTCACCCACTCGATCACCGGGGACCTACTTAGTTTGGGTACCCTCGAGCTCGATCTCGTCAGCTTCCGGACAATAACCTGAGAAGAAACAAGCACGTGAGACTAGCCGGGAGGGTCCCCAGCGTAGACACTCCGATGCTTAAGTCAGATTCGTGGTCGAGATGGATGGTCGATAATCTGATGAATAGAACTGGTCGAATATTGCTAGAATAACTTACCTTAAATGCGGTGGGGTAGGCTTATTTATAGCACCAAATGTCCGTACCTCCATGGTCCACGTGGCCTCATCTCTTTAGTCTGACAAGTTTTAGCATCAAAGGTCCATATTTGAACACCTGATCTTTAGTACAAACTGGGTCGTTAATCGTGCGACCCGACCCATTCAGCTTGTGCGCGGGTCTAGTGCTTTTTTACAGCTTGGGGCCCACTTTCAGGGGTGTTTTTAGTCTTTTTACCATTTAATTGGGTTGTACCCACATCATTAGTCCCCCACTTCTTCTAGTGTAAGTTAAATGCGCTAGAAGAAGTCGAACAGTTTCGTCGCTAGATGCCCCTTTTCTGGAACCGTTGGATCCCTCCACGTGTCGACATCGCACCCCTTCTGAGCGGGCGCGCTTTACGATGTTGACCGCCTATATAGGGGGTCCATTTGACCCAATGCGCAATCTTCTCTCGCCTGGTGTCTTTCGACCTCGCTCACGTAGACGCTCTCTGGTCGCCGATTCTTAAGGTACCCTTCGACCAACCCTCTTTTACTTATTACCATGTCTTCCCGTTCTGATTCATCTGAGTCGAGGTCGAGGTCGAGGGCTAACTCTGGAACTGAATCCGACTTCCGGTCGGGTTCGAGTTCGGGGTCTTCCTCCTTGGGCTCGACTGCAACCTCCCCTCACTCAAAAGAGGTGGTCGATGAAGCTACTTCACCCTCGCGTATTCCTATCCTTGTCGCCCGTACTGAGGCTGGCCCTTCTCATGTCTCTTCCTCACCCCCTCAAGTCGTGACTTCGACCATTCCTTTAAATAACCCAAACTTTAGTGTAAATGCTCCTTCCTCTGACAATAATGTGGTCCCATCTCTAGATCGCGTAGATTCTGATGAGGTACCTACCCTTGAGGGCTATATAGCTATGATGGCCGCCAATCCTTGGGCTGGCATAATAAGTACATTAAAACAACCTATTCATAAAATTAAGGATAAGTATTATCAAATAAATACTCCAACCCAAAATTGATATTTCCATCTTCATTCTACTTAAAGACGAAAATAAACCTTCTCTTAATTCAAAAATCTAATTCACGAACCAAGCCTAATTAATCCAAGTAATATTTAAAGGCTTGACACTCCAAAACAGAACCAATATAATCTAATTAAATAGTTTGATCTCCCGAAATTAATTCCAAATTAATTCCTCCATTTCTGGTGAATTGAGTGTGACTCTTTAGGTTCACTCTCAGCTAGACTTGGGTGAATATCTAATCATCACATGATAGGAATTCGTCCCTCACCATCGGTGGCTGTCTGACAACTGTCCATGACACTAGAGACTTGGTGAAATCATGGCGTGAACGTTTAGGTCCCGAATACATATGAGCATTGTCCTTCCGTCTACTATCTCACATCTATTAGTCTAGGGTATGGATTTTGGACGTCGGTACCCATCCTTGACTTAAGCCTATACTTGTATACCCACTAAAACGTCACTGGGATCTTATCCTACTGTTAAGTCACTGTGGCCACATATTTTATAGAGAATGAGTATCAGAGTATAAGTGAGACACTACTTGTTAGAATAGGTGACCATGAAGCCAATCTTGGCAGGCAAAATGTAACCTATGTCTAGACAATTTTAGTGTTTTGATAAAACTATGAATAAAGAAGTAAGATTCATTCTGGCATTACTTTGTTTGCGTTCACTTTACTGCTTTATCTATCTGTTCACTACGCAAACAAAGTCCACGGACTGAAAGCCCATTTCGGGGACTGGGACTATGCTTGGAGGTAGGTCCATGAAATCAGTCCCATCGAATTAGTCCGAAAAAACTCCAAGTCAAGGAATCTCGAAAATGGGTACCGAGCTTCCCCTTGAGACTTGCACTAAGCATCTGCTATCGTATTTCATCGACGGGTGACGAAGGTCGTCTAAGCAGTGTTAGTGGGTTAGCATGCTAGGGAGCAGCTAACTGAGGTGACTCGTGGGAACCGTCTTACGGAGGACCTTGAGTAGGGTCAGCAAGGTATGACGTGCATTCCCGGTTCCAACGGTACAGGCTAAGTCCTTTGACTTGAGGAACTGCTGAGTTTACCTGTATATCAGGTCTGTATCTTAGATATGGTGAGAGATTGCCAAGAAGCACTTGAGTAGTCATAAGCCATGTCTAGTGCAGCTCTGGTGTACAAAGTGACAGTAGTTCTCAAGAAAGGATCTGTCTCCTGTCAAAAGGCATTGACAGTTGAGTCTCACGTATGCTCTGTGTCTTGTCCCTAAAATCTGTGGCCATAGTAACTGAACAGAAGGGAAGGTTTCCCTTGCGGCGTTTAGTAAGGACAAACCGACACTTAGGTCCAAAATGGGTACCTGCATTTTCCGTGCCCTAGACCCTAAGTGGTGAGACCGTAGACAGAAGGACAAGTGTACTGTTAGAGCCTAAAAGTTCATCCCCGAATATTTCACCTAGTCTCTAGTGCCATGGACCGTTGCTAGATGGCCACCCATGGTAACGGACGGATTCTAGGAATCTGATCAAGTCTAGCTGAAAGGTGAACCTAAAGAGTCACACACTATCCACACACAAATTTAGTATTTAATTTAGAATTAAATATTGAAGAAAAGGAATGATTAAATTTGATTTAATCGGGTTCTTTTATTTTCTTGGAGTATTAATTCCTTCTATTTGATAAAAGGAATTAAATTAATAAATTAAATTTATTAAGGGAATTAATTTAATGGGCTTAGAATAAATATTTATATTTATTTTGCCTTTTGGAATATTTAAATAGGTTTTAAATATTTCATTAAATTAAATTAACGGTTGAGATTGAAAGGGAGAGATGGATGGCTAGGATTAATTTGACTAGGTCAAATACTATTTTAACTAGGACTTTGACTAGGTCAAAATCCTAGTCAAAATAGACCTCTTAGAGTTGGAGTTTAAAGAGGATTAAACTCCTCCTCTATATAAACCCCTAGCCTCCTACAATTCAAGGATGATGAAATTCCAACACACACACACACACACTGAAAGAAATCGGTGGATCGTCTCGGGAATTGCGCGAATGCGGAAGCGCGATATAAAATAACATACAAAAATTAAAGCATGCTTTTAATAATAAAAGAAACACGCTCAAGGGGTGTACCCTTGAGATTCCCGGGGTGTTCGGTGTATCTCATGATTAAACAACATGTAAAGAAATCATGGAGGCCATAGAGTTGAAAATAAAGAGAGACGAAAAATAAAACGAGACCTACCCGTTGTTGTTTTCGTCTTCAACGGCTACACGCGTTGTTCCCCGTTTTGCACCGAGATCTCGTTCTTGAGACCTCCAAATTGTGACACACGATCCACCCACGTATCTTGCACGTCGTGCTAGCAACGAACAAGTGTATATTTTGGAGTGGATGAATCAACAACACGTTATCAATTAACGGTATTGATTCATCTAAGTTCTAATGTTCCAAGAACAAAAGAACTAGAAAATATTTTTCTTGGAGAGTGGAGAGAGAGAGGGCAGACGAGAGAGAGGGGAGAGAGGCCGAAATTATGTGTGTGTTGGAATTTCATCATCCTTCAAAAAGTTGGAAGCTAGAGGTATTTATAGAGGAGGAGTTTAATCCTCTTTAAACTCCTACTCTAAGAACTCTAATTTGTCTAGGATTTTGACCTAGTCAAAGTCCTAGTCAAACTAGTGTTTGACCTAGTCAAACAAATCTTAGCCTTCCATCTCCCCTTTCCATCTCAACCGTTTGATTTTAATTTAATGAAATATTTAAATCCCATTAAATATTCCAAAAGGCTAAAATAAATATAATAAATAAATATTAATATTTATTCTAAGCCCATTAAATCAATCCTTTAATAAATCCTATTTATTAATTTAATTCCCTTTATCAAATAGAAGGAATTAATTTCTCCAAGCAAATATTGGACCCGATTAAATCTAATTTAATCATTCCTTTACTCCACTATTTAATTCCAAATTAAATACTAAGTGTGTATGGATAGTGTGTGACTCTTTAGGTTCACCTTTCAGCTAGACTTGGTCGGATTCCTAGAATCCGTCTGTTACCATGGGTGGCCATCTAGCAACGGTCCATGGCACTAGAGACTAGGTGAAATAATTGGGGATGAACACTTAGGCTCTAACAGTACACTTGTCCTTCTGTCTTCGGTCTCATCACTTAGAGTCTAGGGCACGGAAAAAGCAGGTACCCATTTTGGACCTAAGTGTCGGTCTGTCCTTACTAAACGCCGCAAGGGAAACCTTCCCTTCTGTTCAGTTACTATGGCCACATATTTTAGGGACAAGACACAGAGCGTACATGAGACTCAACTGTCAATACCTTTTGACAGGAGACAGATCCTTTCTTGGAAAATACTGTCACTCTGTACACCCGAGCTGCACTAGACATGGCTTATGACTACTCAAAAGTATTTTGGCAATCTCTCACCATATCTGAGATACAGACCTGATGCACAGGTGAACTCAGCAGTTTCTCAAGTCAAAGGACTTGGCCTGTACCGTTGGAACCGGGAATACATGTCATACCTTGCTGACCATACTCAAGGTCCTCCGTAAGACAGTTCCCGCGAGTCACCTCAGTCAGCTGCTTCCTAGCATGCTGACCCACTAACACTGCTTAGACGACCTTCGTCACCCGTCGATGAAATACGACAGCAGATGCTTAGTGCAAGTCTCAAAGGGAATCCCGGTACCCATTTTCGGGATTCCTTGACTTGGAGGTTTCCGGACTGATTCGGTAAGACTGATTTCATGGACCTACCTCCAAGCGCAGTCCCAGTTCCCGAAATCGATTCTCAGTCCATGGGCTTTGTTTGCGTAGTGAACAGAAATGTAAATGCAGATATAAGTGAACGTAAACAAAGTATTGCCATATGAATTTTCACTTCTTTATTCATAAATGTTTTTATCAAACACCAGAAATTGTCTAGACATAGGTTACATATTCCTGCCAAAATTGGCTTACATGGTCACCCATTCTAACACACACATACACACACACACACACACGCTACTCGAGCTCTCTCCTCTCCCTCTCGTCCGCCCTCTTATCTCTCTCTAGCAAGAAAATATTATTCTTGTTCTCTTGTTCTTGGAACATTAGAACTTAGGAAGATCGATCCCGTTAATTCATAACGCGTGGTTGATCTATTCTCTCCAAAAATAATACTTGTTCGATGCTAGCACGACGTGCAAGATACGTAGGTGGATCGCGTGTGACGATTTGGAGGATCTCAAGAACGAGGTCTTGGTGCAAAACGGGGAACAACGCGAGTAGCCGTTGAAGACGGAAACGACAACGGGTAGGTCTCGGTTTACGTTTTCGCCCCTTTTAAATTTTAATCCCTATGGCCTCCATGATTGTTTGTATGTATTTAATTCATGAGATACACCGAACACCCGAGAAATTTCAAGGGCACACCCCTTGAACGTATTCTTTAATTTACGTTAAAGCATGTTTAAATTCCGTATTTTATTTTATACCGCGCTTCCGCATTCGCGCTATTTTCCTGGGACGATCCACAATCTTTCACTACTGTCAACTGTTTGACAAGAAACGAATTCTGTCTTGGGACCTACTATCCACACTACACATCTTGACTTCACAAATAGGGCTTATAGCAACCAAGTCTCTCGACTTGGTAGCCTCTTGCCAAACCTAAGAAATAGACATGGTGTGCATGTGACTACAGTAGTCCCTCAAGTTCGAGGACCAATCTCGTACTGTCAGAATCGGGAATGCGAGTCATACCGACCAACTTACTCAAGGTTCCCATATGACGATTCCCGCGAGTTACCTCAGTCAACCGACACCGAGCTGGCTAACCCACTAATATTGCATGGATGATCCTCGTCACTTGTTGATGAAACGCTACTGCAATCATTTAGTCCATGTCTTAAATGGGCTCTCATACCCAATCTCAAGGTCCTTTGACTTGGAGTATTTCAGATCGATCCATAGAAGCTGATTTCATGACTGCCAAATATGTGCAGTCCAGTTTCTTGGATTAACCTTTCCGGTCTGTGGGCTTCGCTTGTGCATTGAACAATTATAGATATTGTATAGTAAGTGAACACTATAAAAGTATTAATGTTGTAACTGAACATCACTTTTATTCAGAATGTACTTATTTACACCACGAATATTAGAAATAGGTTACATAAGCCTAACTAGATCGGCTTCACGGTCACCTATTCTAACAATCTCCTAATTGACCTAAAGCCAATCACCTATATGCCTCAACCCCATCTTCTCAAGATGTTGCGTATGAGTGATCTGTGACATGGGCTTTGTCAAAGGATCTGCTGTATTATCCGTTGAGCTGACTCGGTCTATCCGAACGTCACCTTTTCCTACCATCTGTTAGAATAGGTGACCATGTAAGCCAATTTTGGCAGGAATATGTAACCTATGTCTAGACAATTTCAGGTGTTTGATAAATCATTAATGAATAAAGAAGTGAATTTCATTTGGCATCACTTTGTTTGTGTTCACTTATATTTGTTTTCCATATCTGTTCACTATGCAAACAAAGCCCACGGACTGAGAATCAATTTCGGGGACTGGGACTACACTTGGAGGTAGGTCCATGGAATCAGTCTTCCCGAATCAGTCCGGAAATCTCCAAGTCAAGGAATCCCGAAAATGGGTACCGGGATTCCATTTGAGACTTGCACTAAGCACCTGCTGTCGTGTTTCATCGACGGGTGACGAGGGTCGTCTAAGCAGTGTTAGTGGGTTAGCATGCTAGGACGCAGCTGACTGAGGTGACTCGCGGGAACCGTCTTACGGAGGACCTTGAGTATGGTCAGCAAGGTATGACGTGTATTCCCGGTTCCAACGGTACAGGCCAAGTCCTTTGACTTGAGGAATTGCTCAGTTTACCTGTACGTTAGGGCTGTATCTTAGATATGGTGAGAGATTGCCAGAATTCTCTTTGGTAGTCATAAGCCATGTCTAGTACAGTTCTGGTGTACAAAGTGACAGTAGTTTCCAAGAAAGGATCTGTCTCCTGCCAATAGGTATTGACAGTTGAGTCTCATGTATGCTCTGTGTCTTGTCCCTAAAATCTGTGGCCACAGTAACTGAACAGAAGGGAAGGATTCCCTTGCGGCGTTTAGTGAGGACAGACCGACACTTAGGTCCAAAATGGGTACCTGCATTATCCGTGCCCTAGACTCTAAGTGATGAGACCGAAGACAGAAGGACAAGTGTACTGTTAGAGCCTAAATGTTCATCCCTGAATATTTCACCTAGTCTCTAGTGCCATGGACCGTTGCTAGATGGCCACCCATGGTAACGGAAGGATTCTAGGAATCCGACCAAGTCTAGCTGAAAGGTGAACCTAAAGAGTCACACACTATCCACACACATTTAGATATTTAATTAGGAATTAAATATTGGAGTGAAGGAATGATTAAATTGGATTTAATCGGGTCCTTTTATTTTTTTGGAGAAATAATTCCTTCTATTAGATATAAGGAATTAAATTGATAAATTAGATTTATCAAAGGGATTTATTTAATGGGCTTAAATAATATTTATTTTAGCCTCTTGGAAATATTTAAATAGGTTTTAAAATATTCCATTAAATTAAATTAAATCAACGGTGAGATGAATGGGAGAGATGGATGGCTAGGATTGTTTTGACTAGGTCAAAACACTACTTTGACTAGGACTTTGACTAGGTCAAAATCCTAGTCAAAATAGAGTTCTTGAAAGAGGAGTTTAAAGAGGATTAGACTCCTCTTCTATATAAACCCCTAGCATCCTACAAGTTGAAGGATGATGAAACTCCAACACACACACTACAACACACACACACACGGATTCTCTCTCCCTCTCTCTCGTCCGATTCTCTCTCCCTCTCCAAGAAATATTTTCTTGGTTCTTTTTGTTCTTGGAACATTAAGAACTTGATGAATCAATACCATTAATCAATAATGTGTTATTGATTCATCCACTCCAAAAACATAAACTTGTTCGTTGCTAGCACGACGTGCAAGATACGTGGGTGGATCGTGTGTCACGATTTAGAGGGTCTCAAAGACGAGATCTTGGTGCAAAACGGGGAACAACGCTTGTAGCCGTTGAAGACGAAAACGACAACGGGTAGGTCTCGTTTTAATTTTTCGTCCTCTCTTTAATTTCCAACCCTATGGCCTCCATGATTTATTTTTGTGTTATTCGTTCATGAGATATACCGAACGCCCGGGAAATTTCAAAGGCACACCCTTTGAAACGTGTTTTAATTTAAAAGCATGTTTAAATTCCATATTTAATTTTAATTATACCGCGCTTCCGCATTTGCGCTTTTCCCGGGACGATCCACAATTTCTTTCACCAGCTCCCTCAATAGGTGGTAGCGTCTAAGTATGCACTTGGATTGGTGATGAGATCTCGGTTCCTTTGATCGCAATATAGCCCCATTGTTATCACAGCAGATAATACTGGCTCGACAATGTTAGGCACCACACCCAACTATTGGATGTAGTTTGTCATCCAAACCGCTTCCTTCGCAGCTTCTGAAGGTGCTATGTTTTCAGCCTCAGTGGTGGAATCGACTGTGTTGTCTTGCTTGGAACTTTTCCAAGCTACCACCCCACTATTAAGTCTGAATACATAGCCCCATCGAGACTTGGCATCGCCATCGTTTGACTGGAAGCTAGCGTCCCTGAAACTTTCCAGTAATAAACTCTCCACCACCATAGACCAAGAATATGTCCTTCGTCATTCTTAGGTACTTAAGGATACTCTTGACTGCATTCCAATGTGCCTCGCCTGCACAGGACTGATATATGCTGGTTACAGTTAAAGCGTAAGCGATGTCAGGCCTAGTGTAGTGGACGACGTACTGAATGCTGCCTACAGCGGAAGCATAGTGGATGGCCTTCATCCTCTCAAGCTCCTCATAGGTCTTTGGAGACTACTTCTTGGATAGCTTGACCCCATGTCTCATGGGAAGGAAACCTCGTTTGGAGTTGTCCATCTTGAATCTTTTCAGGATTTTCTCCATAAATGAGTTTTGGGTTATTCCAAACATTCTTTTAGATCTATCCCTGATGATGTGGATGCCTAGAATGTAGGAGGCTTCACCCATATCCTTCATGGAGAATTGAGTAGACGACCATGATTTTATGTCAGTCAACATTCTGACGTCATTACCAATGAGCATAATGTCATCCACATAAGTCACTAGGAACACTACTGAGCTCCCACTGACCTTCTTGTATACACAAGGGTCACACTCATTCTTGATGAAATCATATCCTTGTATGACTTCATCAAAATGAATGTTCCAACTACGGGATTCTTGCTTGAGGCCATAGATGGACTTTTGGAGACAACATACTTTTCGCTCTTCTCCAACAACAGTGAATCCCTTTGGCTGATCCATATAGATTTCTTCCTCAATAAAACCATTAAGAAATGTCGTTTTCACGTCCATCTGCCATATTTCATAGTCATACCATGTAACTATGGCAAGCATAATCCGAATTGACTTAGCCATGGCTACTGATGAGTAGGTATCCTCAATATCGACCCCGGTTCATTGAGTGTAGCCCTTCGCCACTAGCCTAGCTTTGAAGGTAGTTACTTCTCCATCACAACCAAGATTACGCTTATAGACCCATTTACACCCGATGGGTTTAATACCTTTAGGAGGGTCCACAAGCGTCCATACTGGATTTGTGCTCATGGAGTCCATTTCGGTTTCATGGCCTCAAGGCACTTCCCTAAGTCGATGTCAGACATTGCATCTCCGTATATCTTAGGATCATTATCCAATTGACTGGTCATGCCAATGAAGCCATACCATTGGGGAAGATGTGGCACACTAGCTCACCTACGGAGGACTGGAATATCAGTGGGAACTGGGGGCGCAGACACAACAGGAGCCGGCGATTCTGGTACCATGGTTAGCTCCTCGAGAGGTTGTGCGACATGTTGGGCTTGAAGAGGCTGTCCAACATGTTGAGCCTCGTGAGGCTGCTCAATCCATTGGGTACTTAGCCTAAAGCCTCTTAATGAAGCATCTGTAGCTCCTGGCGCTGATGACTGATGTGTCTTACTTGATTCCTCAAGGAGCAGTTCATCACATTGGGAATCTGATGGAAAACCTTTTTCCAAGAATACTGTATTCCTCGAAACAAATCCTTTTGTTCTGAGGGGTCACAAAAATAATAACCTGCAGTTTTCTTCGGATAGCCAACGAACCTACACAAGCTAGATCTTGATTCTTGCTTGTGTCCCACTAACCTCTTGATGTATGCGAGGCTACCCCACACTCTCAAGTATTTGTAGGACGCATGCTTGCCGTACCACATCTCATATAGTGTCTGGGTCACAACACTGGACAACACTGGACGTCGCCATGTTTAATAACTTAGCCGCTGTTTCAAGTGCTTAACCCCAAAAAGACTAGGGCAGTTCGATAAAAACATATCATGGATCGGACCATGTCTAACAAGGTTTGATTATTCCTTTCAGAGACTCCGTTCAACTAAGGTGTCCCTGGAGGTGTCCATTTGAAGACTATACCATTTTCTTTTAGATAATTGACAAATTCGCCACTTAAGTATTCGCCACCTCGGTCTGACCGTAGGATTTTAATTTTGCAGCCGGTTTGATTCTCAACTTCAAGTCTAAAGTCTTTAAACCTCACAAGAGCCTCAGACTTGTACCTCATTAGGTAAACATAACCATACTGTGAGTGATCATCGAGAAGGTTATGAAGTAAGAGAAACCACCTCTAGCTTGACTTAGTGGTTCACACACATCCGTATGGACCAAGTCCAATAAACCGGCGACAAGCTTACTTTATCCAACAAAGGGCCTCTTGGTCATTTTCCCTTTCAGGCAGGATTCACAGCTTGGTAGATTGCTCAAGGTTCCCACCTCTGGGTTCTTTGAGTCTACCAATCTTTTGATCATGTCTTGAGAGTTGTGACCTAGCCTTGCATGCCACACTGTGCGTTCTTAAGATTATCTAAGTTACATTTGTGTTGAGCAGTCATGATTAATTTAGACTTTTGGAGAATGTAAAGGCCATTGTTAAGTGTGCCTAGCAGATGAGTAAATCCATCCTTCATCAAATAAAAAGCAGTTTTTATTGATAAAAAATTCAAAACAATTATTGTCTAACAACGGAATGGAAATGATATTTTTGGTCATGCTACGTACATAATAACAATCCTTTAATTCTATCCTGACATGACCACTAACTACTAAGCTAACGGCTCCTATAGCTTCAGTAGCAACCACCTTGCCATCTCCAAGCCATAATACTATCTCCCCTTTACTTAGTTTTCAGCTTCTTTTCAACACCTGCAAGTCATTGCAAATGTGAGCTCCACAACCGGTATCTAATACCCAAGAAGTAGAGTTAGTAACCATATTAACCTCAACCACAAACATACCTTTCTCGGAGAGGAATTTGGTGCAATCCATTTTCCAATGCCCTTTCTCAAGGCAATGGACGCATATGTCATTTGCCCTCGATTGTTGCTTCAAACCTACCTTCCTCTTTCATTTGCCTTTCCCCACTTTAGCAAGGGGAAGACTCGTAGCATTTTCAGCGGCTGCGACGGCCTTTCCTTTAT
The DNA here is from genome assembly GCA_034509735.1 of Sesamum alatum. Classification (NCBI taxonomy): domain Eukaryota; kingdom Viridiplantae; phylum Streptophyta; class Magnoliopsida; order Lamiales; family Pedaliaceae; genus Sesamum; species Sesamum alatum. Next base: position 9,359,146 of record JACGWO010000011.1, on the reverse strand, counting down.
CCTTCTTCCTTATCTAACGTTCGGCATAAATGCCTTTCGCTTTGGAACTCGAAGCCTCTCCAATCAATACCGACGCGTAGACTTTTTGGTCGTTGCCTCGTATTGGACCACCATACTATTTAACTCATGTATGCCCTTCTCAAGTTCATTCATCTTGTTGTTAATAATAAATTGGTCGAAGGAGGTAGGGGTTACTGCAGGATCACAGCAATGTACGTCTCATTACCGAGCCCTGCTTTCATGTCTTCGAGCTTTTCCACCACGGTAAGCATCTTGACCCCCTGCTCATGTACAAAGGATCCTTCGGTCATCTTTGTTCCAAAAAACACCTTCGTAGTGACATACCTAGTATGCCAGTCCCAGACTACATAGCAATCCTTCAGACGAGCCATTATGGAAGGAACATCGTCTAGCCTTTCATATTGTTTCTGCGTCTCATTAGTCATAGATGAAAGTATGACGTTGTGTAGTTTTTGGTTATCCTGTTGCCATATTTCAAACGTCTCACGTTCTTCCAGCAAAGTCCGAGGAAACGGCTTGTCCATGACATAGCCTTGGTTTTCATAATCGAGAACTATCCTCAGATTGCGCAACCAGTCGTTATAGTTTGTTCCATTGAATTTGTTTGTCTCAAGTATGCAGGATAATAGATTCTTAGACATGTTTAAATCTACATTTAAAATAAAAGCAAGCAATGAATAGAATAAAGTGGTACAAAATAACAAATTAAGACTTGGACTTCAGCCATTTAATGCTCCACTATTTCTACAGAAACACGCCACTCTCAAACATTATTTTCGGGAAACCTTTTCATAGGAAGGTTCCGGATCTACAAATGAAAGTCTCCATAGCCCGCTTTTACAATTCGCATGGAAAATAGCCTTGTGGGAGGTCTTCCATACCATTCTCGTCCAACAAGATCCCCAAGATGTTTTACCTCATCCTTTTGCATGATCCCGAGGACACCAAGCGAATCAAGTTATTCAGGTGTTAGACTCGACCCATCAACCGAATCATAGTACTCACTACTGCCCCACGACTTGTGAGATAGAAAACAGGACTGTATTCGTTAAAATAGGTGACCGTGAAGCCAATCTGATTGGGCTAAATGTAACCTATGTCTGAACAATTTCAGAGTTTTCATAAATTTGTAATGAATAAGAAAGTGATATTCATTTGGCTTATACTTTGTCTATGTTCACTTTACTGCTTTATTATAACTGTTCACTGCACAAACAAAGCCCACAGACTGAAAGGAAACTGGAACTACGCATTGGATGGTAGGTTTATGAAATCAATTTCCCCAGATCAGTCTGAAATACTCCAAGTCAAGGAATCTCGAGATAGGGCATCGAGAATCCATTTGAGATTTTCACTAAGCATCTGTAGTCGTGTTTCATCGACAAGAGACGAGGCTCATCCATGCAGTGTTAGTGGGTCAGCCAGCTAAGTGGCTGCTGACTGAGGTGACTCGTGGGAACCGTCATATGGAAGACCTCGAGTAGGGTCAGTCAGGTATGACCTGTGTTCCCGGTTCCAACAGTACAAATTGATCCTTGGACGTGAGGGATTACTGAGTTCACCTGCACACCGTGACTGTATCTTAGGTATGGCGAGTGGCTGCCAAGTCATAATTACTGAGTAGTCATAAACCCTATCTAGTACAGTCAAGATGTGTACCGTGACAGTAGATCTCGAGAGAGCATCCATCTCCTGTTAGAAAGCTGACAATGATATTTCACTTTACTCAGAGACTCATTCCTTATAAATCTATGCCGACATTAACTGAATAAAAGGGTTGGACCCCTATCACGTTTAGTATGGACGAGGCAAGGCTTAGGTCTAAGATGGGCACCTACGTTTCCATGCCCTAGACCCTAAGTGGTGAGATTGAAGAGGGAAGGATAAAAGTATTGTAGAGCCTAAATATTCACACCACGTACATTCACCTAGTCTCTGGTGCCATGGACTGTTGCTAAACGGCCACCCATGGTAACGAACGAATTCCTGTCATAGGATGGTTGGGAATTCGACCAAGTCTAGCTGAGGGTGAACCTAAAGAGTCACACAAAATCCGTACACATAAGGTATTTAAATTAGTATTAAATTTGGAGAGGTAGAGCGATTAAATTAAATTTAATTGGCTTTCCTTTTTCTTGGGATGTTGATTCCTTTAATTAGATTAAAGGGAATTAACTAAATAATTAAATTAAATTTGTTGGAATAAATTATTTGGGCTTAAAATAAATATTATTATTTATTTTATTTATAGCCCCATGGATTATTTAAATATTCCATGAAATAAATGCATGGCTGAGATTAAAGAGGAAAGATAGATGGCTAGGATTGGTTTGACCAATCCAAAACCTAGTTTGATTAGGACTTTGACTCAAAGTCCTAGTCAAATTAAAGTTCTAAAGTTGGAGTTTGAAGAGGAATAGGATTCCTCCTCTATAAATACTCCTAGGGTTTCATTAGAAGGATGATGAGAATTCAAGAAACACACACACGCACACACCTCTCTGTTAGAATAGGTGACCAGAAAGCCAATAGGTTTGGTATGTTGTAACCTATTAGACAACTTGATGTAATGTAATATTATGTAATGAATAAATGAGGTTTTTTTTTTTTTTTTTTTTTTTTTTTTTACCTTTGGTATCTCTTTGTTGCGCTCATTTTCCATATGCTAAAATGGTATTTTACATATATCGCAACAAAGCCCACAGACCAAGATTAACAACTCATGCAGTTGGACCATGCATTGGATTGTGGTCATGAAATCAACTGATAAAGAGTTGGGTCTGAAGCGTTCCAAGTTGGGGACCTTGAGACAGGGCATCCAAAGTTCTATAGAGACTTGCATCAAGAGTCGTGTTTATTGGATGAGTGCCGTGTTTCATCGGCGACAGGCGTGGGACGCCTACATGATCTTGATGGGTTGGATGATTGGGGTCGAGCCGACTGCACTGACTCGGGGGGATCATCATATGGAAGCCTTGGAGGCTTGGTCGGTATAATTGGAGTTCCCCGATGTCGATCGTATGGGAGTAGTCCTCAAACTTGAGGAACCATAGTAGTCACGTGCATAGGAGGGTTGTATCTTAGATCTAGCGAAAGGTGATCATTCTATAAGATGATCATTATAAGCCTTGTTCAGTGCAGTCAGAATGTGTAGCGAGGACGGTGGGTTCCAAGAAGAGGATCCGTCCCATGTCAGTATGTGACAGAGGTATCTCCTATGCAGTCGGAGACACGTTCATGCCGTTTAAAACTGTGGCCACAGTGGTTTATCGAACAGGAAATGGTTTCCTGTGTCGATGCAATAAGGCATGCGTAGTCTCTAGTATTAAGCATAGATGCCTAGTCAAGGATGGGAACCGACGCCCAATTCCATACCCTAGATTAAGGCCGGGAGACAGTAGATGGAAGGACCGTGCCCGTACAGAATCGGCGCCTAAATGTTCACGCTAACATTCACCTAGTCTCTAGTGCCATGGATCGTTGCTAGACGACCACCCATGGTGACAGGCCCTTGTTGGACACGGGTCCAAGTCTAGCTGAGGGTGAACCTAAAGGGTCACACACAAATCACCGAAAAGGTAGAGAAATTGACTTGGAGTCAGTTTTGGAGGATGACTAAGTAATTGGATTCTTTAAGGGATAGTCCATTGGATGGACGGGCCAATATTGTATCGGGCCCTCGTTTAATCGGTAAATGGGATTTATCGATTAATAGAAAGTTGAGATGTTGGATCTTTTAATTGGATTATATGATCAATGAGAATTATTTAAGTGGACATTAAATTAAATTGGATTTAATTTGGGTTCGTGGTAATTGGATTACAGTGGAACTAGGTTCGTTAAATTTTGACCCGAGAGGTGTGTTAATTCCAGTTTTGGAATAGAAAGTCCCTAAATAAGCATGGTTGAAAATGCTACCTTGGAGGGAGCAAAAATAGGCCATGTCGGATGTTAGATGTAGTTGACTTGTCTCTTTTGGTAAGAGACAAATCAACTCCAATCAAACTTCTCCTTTTTGGTATGATTTAATCATACCTTAACAGATGGTAGGCTTAATTAAAGAATTGATGGTGATTGATTGAGATGTATATAGACATCCTTTGATGAACCTAGACACATTACAATAATCACATTAATTATGTATATATATATATATATGTGTATATACTAACATCAAAGCATGAGATTCATTATTCATCTTTTCTAGGAAAAGAAGAAGAAAAATCAAACACTCTCTCCCTCTCATTTTCGGCCATCACTCCCTCTCTACACTTGTGTTTTTCATTCGATCTTGGATCAATTGGAAGAACAAAGTAACTTTAAGAAGAACACAGATTAATAGTGTTCATCTTCTTAAACCAAGACCTCCTTAGATCCGTTTTCCTCTAGGAAGAAAAACGAGCATCTCTTCTGGTGTGGTGTGGATCACCTTTGGAGAGTTCATAATTTTGACTTGGTGAACGTTTTTGGAAAGAAACAACGCAAGTAGCCGATTGAGAGATAAACTACAAAGGTAACGCCGGTTTAATTATGCTTTCATAGTTTATCATTTTATCTATGCCCTATGTTCAATATGTGTATTTTAATATTGATACATCCTACATCGAACGTCAGGGAAGACCCCTTGGGATCCGCTTGTCCTTCAAGTGGTATCAGAGCCCGGTTCCATGTAAAGGGCATAGATCTATGTGCTTGGCATGATCTACTTGCTTTTACAGTTTTATAAGCATGTATGATTGTATGAATATAAGAATAATTATGATTATTCATTTGTTTAAATTTAATGGACATTAAGCATGCGATTTTTGTGAGATTGGATCTTAAAATTGCATGTTCATTTTCAGTTTATTTTGTATAGTTTGTGCTGAAAAGAAAAGTCAAAAAATATGGAAAATCGGGACAACAACGGCAGCAATTGGCTGTCGCCCCTGCCGGTCGGCCACTGGCTGGCGGGTACGCGGTCTAGCTCGCGCCGGCTCACGCCTGCGCTCTGCTTGGCCAACGTGCCTTCCAGTGTGCATGTTGGCAGGGCTAGCCTTGAATATTGCACCGCGCGCAGGCATTCAGGTTGCTTGCCTGTGCGTGCGGGCGGTCAGCTGCCACAACGGCTGGGCCGTTTTATGACGTTTTTTGATGTTTTCTGAAAATTTGGATTTTCTAGGTTTTCTGCACATATTCTGGAAATGAATTAAGTTTGCATATTTGATTTTGGAATTATTGGATTTTTTCTTAGATCAAATTTGCTTAATTAATTTGGGTTTAATACATGCATTGGATCCATTATATGTAATGTCTACTGAATTTGAAATTTGAACTTTGCATATTATTTATATATTTGTACCTTGTGATGATGGACATCAATCGGATATTTTTGAATATCCATAGTTAAGCATGATTATTTGGAATAATTGTGTTATATGCGTTGATGGAATCAACATGGGATGATGACAAGAGCCCTAGACCTTGTGTATGGATGTATGTATGTTATTTACATTTCTGATGGTGGGGCCTACGTGCCTCTTATTTTAGGACTATCATCTCCTGTTTTTCATCCTCATGATGTTAAGGCTTGTTTGTATAATTTTCATGTATTACTTTCTGTTGTAATGTGAGTAGATATATTTTGGTGAGGTTTTATACTTTAACAAGCCCATGAGTCGGATGCCCAAGGTGAAACTTCCAGGCGTGAAACAAGAAGAGTCACAAGGCCCATTGCAATGACAATGGGTTTATTTCTTTTTTTTTCTTATAATAATATAGGACCACCCTAGACAGACCATAGACTACTGTGGGCTGAATGGGTCGCATAGGTTAGGCTTGTGATCATCCTAACAGGGGTATGCTATGTTTTCTGCATGCGACATAATTATTAAACCCTTTAAATATTGGATATTTATGCATGGTAAAACACTTAATGTGATGAGGTCTCGGTCGTTTAAATGAACCCTCATTTGGTTGGACCAAATTAAATATTAGGCCCAGAACGGACTTGGATCAAAATGGTATTTTGATCTGTCCGAGCCATCCATCCATAGCAATATGGTGGGGAAGCTACCACTATCCAAGTGTGGTCTCACGAGTCGTGGCACACTTGGACTAGGGGAAAGCTGCACCATTGTTGTGAACAAAGAGATTGCACTCGTTGTTTCCATGTCTCACGAGTCATGGGGGCGACAGTTGAGGCATGATTTGGTTGATGGGTCAGGCCTAACACTAAGTAACATGGTTTGCTTGTAGTCCTCAGAACCATGCGAATAGGTGAGGTAAAATATCTTGAGAATCTCATTGGATGAGAATGATATTGGATATCTTCCAAGAAATCTTCTTCTTGTGAATCGTAAAAGTGGGGCATGGAGATTACGCTTGTGGATTCGAAGCCCACTAGAAAATGGTTTCCCAAAACTCCACATGAGAGTGTTGGAGTTTTGTATAAATAGTGGGAGGTTTAAAGACTAAAAGACCATTTCTTCAACTTGAACAATAATATTACCATCATCTGCTAATTTCTGCTTTACATTTCATAAATGTAGATATGTCTAAGAATCCGTTGACCATGGTACTTGAGACTAATAAGTTTAATGGAACGAATTACTCGATTTCGAGAACCAAGGCTACGTCTTGGATAGGCCGCCGCCGAGCAACTTACCGGAGGGGTCCACGCTAGAAGAACGTTTGACGTTCAAGAAATGGCATGAGGACAACCGGGAAGTACGTCGTATCATATTGGCTTCGATGTCTAACGACATCCAGAAGCAATATGAGAGGCTGGACAACGTCTCCGCCATAATTCTCCGTATGAACGAGGTTTATGTGGTTCCAGACAGGCATATTAGATATGCCGCCACAAAAGGATTCTTTGGCACCAAGCTTGCTGAAGGATCATTTGTACAAAGTCATGGGGTTAAGTTGCTCTCCCTAGTGGAGAAGCTCGAGGACATTAAAGTTGGGGTTAACAATGACACGTACATTGACGTGATCCTCCAATCGCTTCCTCCGTCCTATTACCCGTTTGTTGTAAACTACAACATGAACGGACTTGAGAAGTCTATTCTTGAGTTGATCAACATACTGGTCCAATACGAGGTAACGACCCACAAGTCGGCGCTGGCGGTATTGATAGGAGAGGCTTCAAAGAAGCAGAAGGCTAACTAAGGATAAGATGATCCTGAGGCTAGGCGATGGCAAGGCTATTGCTGCAGAAAGTCGTAGGATCAATAGAGTTAGCCATTAGTAGTCATGTTAGGATTGCACTGAACGAATGTTTCTTTATACCTAGCATGGTTAAGAATATTGTTTCAATCCCGGTCTTTGATAATGAGGGATATTCTTTCACCATCAATAAAAATGGTTTTTATATTATAAATGATGGTGTTTCTCATTTTCTTGGTACATTGGTGAACGGTCTGTATATACTTCAACAGTCTAATTGGATTGTGACTGTGGAATACAAACTGAAACATGATAATCAAGATAATGATCTAAAGACGTACAAAGAAGTAATGTCGGACATCGATTCGGATAAGTGGCTTGAGGCCATGAAATCCGAGATGGACTCGATGGGTACAAACCAGGTTTAGACCCAAGTGGACCCACCCAAAGGGGTAAAACCCGTAGGGTATAAATGGGTCTACAAACGTAAGCTTGGAGCTGACGGGGAGGTTACAACCTTCAAAGCCAGGCTTGTGGCGAAAGGTTACACTCACTGACCCGGGGTCGATTTTGAGGAAACCTACTCGCCTGTAGCAATGGCTAACTCCATTCGGATACTGCTTGCCATAGAAGCATGGTATGACTATGAAATATGGCAGATGGACGTGAAAACCGCCTTCCTCAACGGTTTCGTCGAGGAAGAGATCTATATGAATCAACCGGAAGGTTTCACATCTGTATGAGAAGAGCAGAAGGTCTGCCGTCTCCAAAGGTCCATCTCTGGCCTCAAACAAGCTTCTCGATGTTGGAACATACGTTTTGACAAAGTCATACGGGGATATGATTTCATAAAGAACGAGCCCGATCCTTGTATATACAAGAAGATCAGTGGGACTGATCTCGGTTGCGTTCCTCGTGCTGTACGTGGATGACATCATGCTCATTGGGAATGATGCTAAGATGTTGGGGACCACTAAAGCTTGGTTGTCAACACAATTTTCTATGAAGGATATGGCTGAGGCATCTTACATCCTTGGCATCAAGATCTACAAGGATATCTAGAAGGATGTTGGGAATGGCCCAGTCTTCGTACATTGAGAAAGTCTTGAAGAAATCCAAGATGGAGAACTCAAAACGAGGATTCCTTCCTATGAGGCGTGTAATTATGTTATCCAAGACGCAGTCTCCTAAGACTGATGAGGAGCTTAAACGGATGTTGGACATCCCCTATGCTTCAGCCATAGGCAGCATTCAATACGTTGTCCAGTGCACTAGACTTGATGTGGCTTTCGTATTGAGCATGACCAGTCGATATCAGTCGTGTGCCGGGGAGGCACACTGGAGTTCGGTCAAGACTATCCTGAAGTACCTGAAAATGACTAAGGACATGTTCTTGACCTATGGCGGTGGAGAATTGATACTGGTGGGCTATAGCGACGCTAGTTTCCAATCGGATGACGATGATGCCAAGTCTCAGTCTGGTTTTGTATTCAGACTAAATGATGGCGTGGTTGCTTGGAAGAGTTCCAAGCAGGCTACCACGGTGGACTCCACCATAGTGTCTGAATACATAGCAGCTACGGAAGCTGCTAAGGAGGCGGTTTGGATGAAGAGCTACATCCAAGAGTTGGGTGTAGTGCCTAGTATCGCGCTAGTGGTCATCTTCTGCGATAACAACGGGGCTATAGCGAAAGGAACCGAGATCTCATCACCGATCCAAGCATATTCTTGGACACTACCATCTGCTCAGAGAGATGGTTAGCAGAGGTGACGTTCGGATGGACCGAGTTAGCTTTGCAGAAAACATAGCAAATCCACTTACTAAGCCTGTGTCACAAGTTTCCCATACTCAACATCTGGATAAGATGGGTTTGAGGTCAATGTGTGATTGGCTTTAGGTGAAGTGTAAGATACTTCGAATAGGTGACCAGAAAGCCAATAGGTTTTGTTTTTTGTAACTTATTTGACAACTTGATGTAAAGTAATATTATGTAATGAATAAAATGAGTATTCATTACCTTTCGTATTATCTTTGTTGCGCTCACTTTTCATATGCTAAAATGGTATTTTACATATATCGCAACAAAGCCCACAGACCACAATTAACAACTCATGCAGTTGGTCCATGCATTGGATGGTGGTCATGAAACCAACTGATAAAGAGTTGGGTTTGAAATGTTCCAAGTCGAGGACCTCGAGACAGGGCATCGAGAGTCCTATAGAGACTTGCATTAAGAGTCGTGTTCATTGGATGAGTGTTGTGTTTCATCGGCGATAGGCGTGGGACGCCTACAGGGTTGATCGACTAGGGTCGAGCCGACTGGACTGACTCGCGGGGATCATCATATGGAAGCCTTGGAGGCTTGGTCGGTATGATTGGAGTTCCCCGGTTCCGATAGTACGGAAGTAGTCCTCAGACTTGAGGAACCATGGTAGTGACGTGTTCAGGAGGGCTGTATCTTGGATCTAGCGAGAGGTGATCATTCTGTAAGATGATCATTATAAGACTTGTCCAGTGCAGTCAGAATATGTAGCGAGGATGGTGGGTTCCAAGAAGAGGATCTGTCCCCTGTCAGTATATGACAGTGGTTGGTCGAACATGAAATGGTTTCCTGTGTCGATGCAATGAGGCATGCGTAGTCTTGAGTATTAAGCATAGATGCCTAGTCAAGGATGTGAACCGACGCCCAATTCCATACCCTAGACTAAGGCTGGGAGATAGTAGACCGAAGGACCGTACCCGTATGGAATCGGCGCCTAAATGTTCACGCCAATATTCACCTAGTATCTAGTGCTATGGACCGTTGCTAGATGGCCACCCATGGTAACAGGCCTTGTTGGACACAGGCACAAGTCTAGCTGAGGGTGAACAAAAAGGGTTACACACAAATCACCGAGAATGTGGAGAAATTCACTGAGTATATACTAACATCACGCATGAGATTCATTATTCATCTTTTCTAGGAAAAAAAGAGAACAATCACCCACTATCTCCCTCTCATTTTCGGCCATCACTCCCGTTCTACACTTGTGTTCTTCATTTGATCTTGGATCAATTGGAAGAACAAAGTGAGTTTAAGAAGAACACTAATTAATAGTGTTCATCTTCTTAAACCAAAAACTCCTTAGATCCGTTTTCCTTTAGCAAGGAAAACGAGCATCTCTTTCGGTGTGGTGTGGATCACCTTTGGAGAGTTCATAATTTTGAACTTGGTGGACGTTTTTGGAAAGGAACAACGCAAGTAGCCGATTGAGAGACAAACTACAAAGATAACGCCAGTTTAATTATGCTTTCGTAGTTTATCATTTTATCTATACCCTATGTTTAATATGTGTATTTTAATATTGATACATCCTACATCGAATCGCCGGTTGAGCACACAAGGGAACACCACTTGGGATTTTCTGATTATGCTATTTAAAATATTATTTACCGTATTTCACGCTTCTGCTCGCGCTTCCGGGCGGATCCGCTTGTCCTTCAAGTGATATCAGAGCCCGGTTCGATGTAAGGGGCATAGATCTATGTGCTTGGCATGATCTACTTGCTTTTACGATTTTACAAGCATGTATGATTGTATGAATATATGAATAACTATGATTATTCATTTGTTTAAGTTTAATGGACATTAAGCATGTGATTTTTGTGAGATTGGATTTTAAAATTGCATGTTCATTTTCAGTTTATTTTGTATAATTTGTGCTAAAAAAAGTCGAAAAAACATGGAAAATCAAGACAGCAGTGGCAGCAATTGGCTGTCGCCCCTACCGGCCGGCCACTGGTTGGCGCGCGCGCAGGGGCTCACGCCTGCACTGCCTGGGCGGCGTGCCTGCCAGCGTGCGTGCTGGCAGGGGTGGCCGTGAATATTGTGCCGCGCGGCGCCGGTTGGGCTCCGGCCAGCGTGCGCGGGCACGCATGTCGTGCGCGCAGCTACTGGCTGCCCGGCCAGTGCTGCACAAGGCGCGCGCGCGCGCCAGCCGCGCACAACCCTGTGCATGCGAGCGGTCGGCTGGCACAACGGCTGGGTCGTTTTATCCCGTTTTTCGACATTTTCTGAAAAATTGGATTTTCTGGGTTTTCTGCACATTATTCTGAAAATGAATTAATTTTGCATATTTGATTTTGGAATTGTTGGATTTTTCCTTATAACAAATTTGCTTAATTAATTTGGGATTAATACATGCATTGGATGCATTGTATGTAATGTCTATTGAATTTGAAATTTGAACTTTGCATATTATTTATATATTTGTACCTTGTAATGTTGCACATCACTCGGATATTTTGAATATCCATGGTTAAGCATGATTATTTGGAATAATTGTGTTATATGCGTTGATGGAATCAACATGGGATGATCACAAGAGCCCTAGACTTTGTGTATGGATGTATGTATGTTATTTACATTTTTGTTGGGTGGGGCCTGCGTGCCTCATGTTTTGGGATTATCATCTCCCGTTTTTCAGCCTCATAATGTTAAGGCTTGTTTGTATAATTTTCATGTATTACAATCTTTTTTGTAATGAGAGTAGATAGATTTTGGTGAGGTTTTATACTTTAACAAGCCCATGGAGTCGGCGACCCAAGGTGAAACGTCAAGGCATGAAACAAGAAGAGTCACAAGGCCCATCGGAATGACAATGGGTTTATTTTTTTGGGATAATTATATAAAAGCCCCCTGTGTTTTCGTTTATCTGCCAAAAACCCCCTTGTAAAATACTGCAAATTCTCCCCTTCCGTCAGTTGTACTTAATGGCATTAAAAAATTTCCTATATTGCCCGTTATGCCCTTGTTACCAGAACCATTGATCTTCAATAGATGAAATGAACGATCCAGATTTTAATAATTTAAAATATATGTTTTAGTTATATATATACAATCATATATATGTATATATATACAATCATATATATATTTATATATAATATTATATTATATAAATAATATATATTTTAAAAAAACTCAGGGCGGCCGCCGCCGTGGCCATTAGAGAGTCTCATGGGGGCAACCTTTGCGGTCACCCCCTTACGGCGCGACGAAAAGGAAAAAGAAAATTAAAATTATTACATATTAGTTTTTAAAATATATAAAATGTTATATATTTATTAAATACTAAAAATACATTTCTTATATTAAAAGTATTAATTTTATATACTTATTAAATATAAAAATATATACTTATTAAAAATATAAAATTATTAAGTATTAAAAATATAAAAATTTATATACTTATTAAGTATTTTATAATTTATTAAAATACAATTAATCTAATCTAATTATAATTAAAGGAAAAACTTAATAATAAAAGTAAAAAAACAAGTTTAAAAAACAATGATCCAAATAAGACAAAAAGAAGGGTATATAGGTTTTTTTAAGTCAAAAAAGGTGACAAAAATATAAAAAAAGATGCATTTTTGTGCAAAAAACGCGTGTAACCCACCTTCCATCCGAAACTAACGGAAAAAGGGTTTTGCGTAGTGTTTTACAAAACACGAGGGGGCCTTTTGCATATTATTAAAACACAATGGGGGTTTTTTTGCAGATAAATGAAAACACAGGGGGATTTTAGTAATTATTCGTATTTTTTTTGTAATAATATAGGACCACCCTAGACAGACCATGGACTCACTATGGGCTCAGTGGGTCGCATAGGTTGGGCTTGTGATCATCCTAACAGGGGTATGCTATGTTTTCTGCATGCGACGTATTTATTTAAACGCTTTAAATATTGGATATTTATGCATGCCAAAGCATTTAATGTGATGAGGGCTTGGTCATTTAAACGAACTCTCATTTGGTTGGACCAATTTAAATATTAAGCCCAGAACGGAGTTGGATCAAAATTGTATTTTGATCTTTCCGAGCCTTCCATCCACGGCAATGTGGTGAGGAAGCTACCACTACCCAAGTGTGGTCTCTCGAGTCGTGGGACACTTGGACTAGGGGAAAGCTACACCATTGTAGTGAAGAAAGAGATTGCACTCGCTGTTTCCCTGTCTCACGAGTCGTGGGGGGCGATAGTTGAGGCATGATTTGATTGATGGGTCGGGCCCAACATTGAGTAACATGGTTCGCTTGGAGTCCTCGGAACTATGCGAATAAGTGAGGCAAAATATCTTGGGAATCTCATTAAATGAGAATGATATTAGATATCTCCCATGAGGTCTTCTTCGTGTGAATCATAAAAACAGGGCATGGAGATTACGTTTGTGGATCACAAGCCCACTAGAAAATGGTTTCCCGAAATTCCACTTGAGAGTGGTGGACTTTCGTATAAATAGTGGGAGGGTTAAAGACTAAAAGACCATGTCTTCAATTTGAACAGTAATATTACCATCATCTGCTAATTTCTGCTTTACATTTCATAAATGTAGATATGTTTAAGAATCCATTGACCATGGTACTTGAGAGTAATAAGTTTAACGGAACGAAGGCTGTGCCGCCAGGCGCGCGTGCGCCTGCAAGCAACGCAGCCTGCGTGCGCGCGCCTGGCAGGCACCCCCGATACGCGTTCGCACGCTGAAGGGCTGCGCGGCCGCGCTCGCATGCAGGCAGGGGCCTGCACGCCCTGTGCGCGGAGGCTGCAGGCAGGGCTTGCCAGCCCGCCTGCCCTGGCAGGCCTCCGCCGGCAGCGGTGGCCCTTGGCCGTTCTGATGGTTTTCTTTGCTTCTTCAATTTTTTGGAATATTTTTTGAAAATTATTTTATTTATTTTGCATGTTTTCATGACGACATTATTTGGAAATAGTGTTTTATTTTGTTTGGTTTGGAACCTCAAAATTTCACTATTTTGAATAATAACGAAAGGTTTTCCTAACAAGAAAAGGATTACCAATGTTACACCAAGTTTACATACCTTATTGCTAGAATAGGTGACCAGAAAGCCAATAGGTTTGGCGATTTGTAACCTATCTGACAACTTGATGTAAATGTAATATTATTATGTGATGAATAAGATGAGTGTTCATCACCAATGGTACATTCTTTGTTGCGCTCATTTCACATTTGTTAAAATGGTATTTAACTTATATCGCAACAAAGCCCACAGACCATGGATAACAACTCATGCAGTTGGGCCACGCATTGGATGGTGGTCATGAAACCAACTTATTAAGAGTTGGGTCTGAAACGTTCCAAGTCGAGGACCTCGAGACAGGGCATCGAGAGTCCTATTGAGACTTGTGTCAAGTGTTGTGTTCATTGGATGAGTGTCGTGTTTCATCAGCGACAGGCGTGAGACGCCTACAAGATCTTGATGGGTTGATCGACTGGGGTCGAGCCGACTGGAATGACTCGCGGGGATCATCATATGGAAGCCTTGGAGGCTTGGTCGGTATGATTGTTTTTCCCCGGTTCCGATAGTACGGGAGTAATCCTCAAACTTGAGGGATCATGGCAGTCGCGTGCACAAATCGACTGTATCTTGGATCTAGCGAGAGGTAATCATTCTGTAAGATGATTATCATAAGCCTTGTCCAGTACAGTCGGAATGTGTAGCGAGGACGGTGGATTCCAAGAAGAGGATCCGTCCCCTGTCAGTATGTGACAGAGGTATCTCCTATGCACTCGGAGACACGTTCATGCTGTTTGAAGCTGTGGCCACAGTGGTTGGTCGAACAGGGAATGGTTTCCTGTGTTGACGCAATGAAGCATACGTGGTCTCGAGTATTAAGCATAGATGCCCAGTCGAGGATGGGAACCGACGCCCAATTCCATACCCTAGACTAAGGCCGGGAGACGGTAGACGGAAGGATCGTACCCGTATGGAATCAACATCTAAATGTTGACGCCAATTCACCTAGTCTCTAGTGCCATGGACCGTTGCTAGACGGCCACCCATGGTAACGGGCCCTTGTGGGACACTGGCCCAAGTCTAGCTGAGGGTGAACCTAAAGGGTCACACACAAATCACCGAGGAGGTTGAGAGATCGACTTGGAGTCAATCTCGAAGGATAAAAACAAGTAATTGGATTATTTAAGGGAAAGTCCATTGGATGGACGGGTCGATATTGTATCGGGCTTTCGTTTAATCGATAAATTGGATTTTCGATTAAATATGGAAAGTTGAGACGTTGAGACGTTGGATCTTTTAATTGGATTAAAAGATCAACGAGAATAATTTAAATGGACATTAAATTAGATTTAATGTTGTATTCGTCGTAATTGGATTACGATAAAACCCGGTCCGTTAAATTATACCCGAGAGGAGAAATAATTCCTATTTTGGAATAGGAAGAAGTTGGACTTCTTCCCTTAATTAAACATGGCCGACATGCTCCCATGGAGGAAGCAAAATCAGCCATGTTTCATGCTAGGTGGTATGTTGACTTATCTCTTTTGGAAAGAGACAAATCAACTCCAATCAAGCTCTTGCATTTTGGTATGATTTGATCATACCATAAATTTTGGTAGGCTTGATTGAAGAATTGATGTTGATTGATTGGAATGAATCTAGACATCCTTGGATGAACCTAGACACATTCCAATAATCACATTAATTATGTATATATATGAGAATCTACAACACCAAGCATAAGTGATTCATTATTCATCCTTTTCTAGGAAAAAGAGAAGACAAAAATCCTCTCCTCTCTCTCAATTTTCGTGCGCTCTCCCTCTCTTACACTTGTGTTCTTCACTTAATTTTGAATCAAGAAGAAGAACAAAGTAAGTTTAAGAGAACACTAATTCATAGTGTTCTTCTCTTAAACCGATTCCTTCCTAAACCCGTTCTTTTCTAGCAAGAAGAACGTGTGTTTCTTCCGGTGTGGTGTGGATCACCTTTGGAGAATCCATACGTTTGGATTTCGTGAGCATTCCGGAGAAGGAACAACGCTAGTAGCCGGGAGCATACGCTAAACAATCAAAGGTAACGGTTTATTACGCTTTGATTGATTTCATTTATATATCTATGCCCTATGTGTTTAAATATATGTTCTCAATATTTACACATCCTGCATCGAACGCCCGGTTGAGCACCCAAGGGTACACCCCCTGAAATTCACATATTTAAATTAGATTTAAATTTGTGCACAATTCCTCGCTTTCTCACTTTCGCTCGCGCTCCCGGGCGGATCCGCTTGTCCTTCAGTTCTGTTAATTCTTTTATGAATTATGTGATTGGATATCATGGCTTATGTGCATGAATTATATGATTGGATATCATGAATTATGTGCGTTGATTGGGAACGAATGATCACAAGCCCTAGATGAAAGAAATCGGTGGATCATCCCGGGAATTGCGCGAATGCGGAAGCGCGATATAAAATAACATACAAAAATTAAAGCATGCTTTTAATAATAAAATAATACGCTCAAGGAGTGTACCCTTGAGATTCCCGGGTGTTCGGTGTATCTCATGACTAAACAACATGTAAAGAAATTATGGAGGCCATAGAGTTGAAAATAAAGAGAGACGAAAAATAAAACGAGACCTACCCGTTGTCGTTTTCGTCTTCAACGGCTACACGCGTTGTTTCCCATTTTGCACCGAGATCTCGTTCTTGAGACCCTCCAAATCGTGACACACGATCCACCCACGTATCTTGCACGTCGTGCTAGCAACGAACAAGTGTATATTTTTGGAGTGGATGAATCAACAACACGTTATCAATTAACGGTATTGATTCATCTAAGTTCTAATATTCCAAGAACGAAAGAACTAGAAAAATATTTTCTTGTAGAGAGAGAGGGGGCGGACGAGAGGCAAGGGGAGAGAGTCGAGTGTGTGTGTTGGAATTTCATCATCCTCCAAAAAGTTGGAAGCTAGAGGTATTTATAGAGGAGGAGTTTAATCTTCTTTAAACTCCTACTCTAAGAACTCTAATTTGTCTAGGATTTTGACCTAGTCAAAGTCCTAGTCAAACTAGTGTTTGACCTAGTCAAATAAATCCTAGCCTTCCATCTCCCCTTTCCATCTCAACAATTGATTTTAATTTAATGGAATATTTAAATCCCATTAAATATTCCAAAAGGCTAAAAAATTAAATATAATAAATAAATATTAATATTTATTCTAAGCCCATTAAATCAACCCTATAATAAATCCTATTTATTAATTTAATTCCCTTTATCAAATAGAAGGAATTAATTTCGCCAAAAAAATATAGGACCCGATTAAATCTAATTTAATCATTCCTTTACTCCAATATTTAATTCCAAATTAAATACTAAGTGTGTGTGGATAGTGTGTGACTCTTTAGGTTCACCTTTCAGCTAGACTTGGTCGGATTCCTAGAATCCGCCCCTTACCATGGGTGGCCATCTAGCAACGGTCCATGGCACTAGAGACTAGGTGAAATAATTGGGGATGAACATTTAGGCTCTAACAGTACACTTGTCCTTCTGTCTTCGGTCTCATCACTTAGAGTCTAGGGCACGGAAAAAGCAGGTACCCATTTTGGACCTAAGTGTCGGTCTGTCCTTACTAAACGCCGCAAGGGAAACCTTTCCCTTCTGTTCAGTTACTGTGGCCACAGATTTCAGGGACAAGACACAGAGCATACATGAGACTCAACTGTCAATACCTTTTGACAGGAGACAGATCCTTTCTTGGAAACTACTGTCACTCTGTACACCCGAGATGCACTAGACATGGCTTATGACTACTCAAGAGTATTTTGGCAATCTCTCACCATATCTAAGATACAGACCTGATGCACAGGTAAACTCAGCAGTTCCTCAAGTCAAAGGACTTGGCCTGTACCGTTGGAACCGGGAATACACGTCATACCTTGCTGACCATACTCAAGGTCCTCCGTAAGACGGTTCCCGCGAGTCACCTCAGTCAGCTGCTTCCTAGCATGCTGACCCACTAACACTGCTTAGACGACCTTCGTCATCCGTCGATGAAATACGACAGCAGATGCTTAGTGCAAGTCTCAAAGGGAATCCCGGTACCCATTTTCGGGATTCCTTGACTTGGAGATTTTCGGACTGATTCGGTAAGACTGATTTCGTGGACCTACCTCCAAGCGTAGTCCCAGTCCCCGAAATCGATTCTCAGTCCGTGGGCTTTGTTTGCATAGTGAACAGAAATTTAAATGCAGATATAAGTGAACGTAAACAAAGTATTGCCATATGAATTTTCACTTCTTTATTCATAAATGTTTTTATCAAATACCAAAAATTGTCTAGACATAGGTTACATATTCCTGCCAAAATTGGCTTACATGGTCACCTATTCTAACACTAGACTGAATGTATGGTTTAATTTTATGTTGGGCCTGTGTGCCTCTTTTATTTAAAACCCTAGGGTAGGCGTGTGGATCGTCCCGGGAGTAGCGCGAATGCGGAAGCGCAGTATAATTTAAATATCAAGGATTTAAACATGCATTAACATACATAAAATAAATACGTTCAAGGGGTGTTCCCTTGAAACTCCCGGGCGTTTGGTGTATCTCATGAATAATAAAAGCAATAATAAAATCATGGAGGCCATAGGGTTCTAAAATAAAAGGGGCGAAAAGCTTAAATCGGAAACCTACTGATTTATGTTTTCGTCTTGAAACCGCTACTCGCGTTGTTCCCCGTGTTGCTCCAAGATCTCGAACGGGAGATCCTCTAAATCGCACACGCAATCCGTCCACGTACCTTGCTCCTCGTGCTAGCGAAAGAACAAGTGTGTATAATATTTTTGGAGAGGACGGAATGATCAAACGCTATTGAATTAACGAGATCAAACCTCCTTAGTTCAATTGTCAACACAAAAGAACTTGGAAGAGGGAAGAGAGAG
The DNA here is from genome assembly GCA_034509735.1 of Sesamum alatum. Classification (NCBI taxonomy): domain Eukaryota; kingdom Viridiplantae; phylum Streptophyta; class Magnoliopsida; order Lamiales; family Pedaliaceae; genus Sesamum; species Sesamum alatum. The sequence goes on along the minus strand of JACGWO010000011.1, from coordinate 9,340,241 downwards.
AGAGACACGGCCGAGAGGGAGAGGGGGAGCCGAGTGTGTATGTGTGTGTGTTTCAAAGCTTCATCATCTCTTCTAAAGAGGGCTTTTAGGAGTATTTATAGAGGAGGAATCCTATTCCTCTTCTATCTCCTACATATTGAAGACTCCTAATTGAATAGGATTTGATCTAGTCAAATCCTAGTCAACTACTAGCTTCTTGGTCAAACCAATCCTAGCCATTAATTCCTCTCCTTTAATCTCCACCATTGATTTATTTAATGGAATATTTAAATCTTATTTAAATAATCCTTAATGGCAATAAATAAATATATCAAATATAAATATTTATTCGAAGCCCATTAAATTAATTTCTTATAAATTTAATTTATTAGATAAATTCCTCATATCTAATACAAGGAATTAATTTCTTCCCAAGAAAAGAAGCGAAAGATTGTGGATCGTCCTGGGAAATAGCGCGAATGCGGAAGCGCGGTATAAAATTAAATAACAAAAATTTAAACATGATTTTACGTAAAAAAATAAAGAACAAGTTCAAGGGGTGTACCCTCACCCCTTGAAGTTCCCGGGTGTTTGGTGTATCTCATGAATTAAAAGCATAGAAACAATCATGGAGGCCATAGGATTAAAAATAAAAGAGGGACAAAAAAGTAAATCGTGACCTACCGATTGTCGTTTTCGTCTTCTAACAGGTACTCGTGTTGTTCCCCGATTTGCACCAAATCTTGTATATGAGATTCTCCAAATTGTGGCACGCAATCCACCCACGTATCTTGCACGTCGTGCTAGCGAACGAACAAGTATATTGGAGAGGACGGATCAATCACACGTTATTAATTTAACGGGATTAATCCTCCTATGTTCAATTGTTCAAGAACAAAAGAACAAGAAAATAATATTCTTGAAGGAGAGAGAGAGAGGGCGGACGAGAGGAGAGAGAGCACGAGAGAGAGAGAGAGAGTGTGTGTGTGTGTGTGTGTTGGAGTTTCATCATCTCTGTTATGGTGAGGGGATAGGACTATATATAGAGGAGGAGTTTAATCCTCTTCAAACTCCAACTCTAAAGAAGACTATTTTGACTAGGATTTTGACCTAGTCAAAGTCCTAGTCAAAGTAGTAATTTAATCTAGTCAAATTAATCCTAGCCATCCATCTCTCCTTTTAATCTCAACCATTATGTTAATTTAATGGAATATTTAAAACCTATTTAAATATTCCAAAGGGCAATAAATAAATATAATAAATATAAATATTTATTCTAGGCCCATTAAATTAATTTTCTAATAAATCTAATTCATTAGATTAATCCCTTTTATCTAATAAAAGGAATTAATTCTCTCCAAGAAAATAAAGGACCCGATTAAATACAATTTAACCATTCCATTTCTCCAAATATTTCATTCTAAATTAAATAATTAATGTGTGTGGATTGTGTGTGACTCTTTAGGTTCACCTTTAAGCTAGACATGGTCGGATTCCTAGAATCTGCCCGTTACCATGGGTGGCCATCTAGCAACGGTCCATGGCACTAGAGACTAGGTGAATATTCGAGGATGAACATTTAGACTCTAACAATACACTTGTCCTTCCGTCTACGGTCTCACTCCTTAGGGTCTAGGGCACGGAAATTGCAGGTACCCATTTTGGACCTCAGTGTCAGTCTGTCCTTACTAAACGCCGCAAGGAAAACCTTCCCTTCTATTCAGTTACTGTGGCCACAGATTTTAGGGACAAGACATAGAGCATATGTGAGACTCAACTGTCAATGCCTTTTGACAGGAGACAGATCCTTTCTTGGAAACTACTGTCACTCTGTACACCGGAGGTGCACTAGACATGGCTTATGACTACTCAAGTGCTTCTTAGCAATCTCTCACCATATCTAAGATACAACTCTGATATACCGGTAAACTCAGCGGTTCCTCAAGTCAAAGGACTTGACCTGTACTGTTGGAACCGGGAACACACATCATACCTAGCCGACCCTACTCAAGGTCCTCCGTAAGACGGTTCCCGCGAGTCACCTCAGTCAGCTGCTCCCTAGCAAGCTAATCCACTAACACTGCTTAGACGACCCTCGTCACCCGTCGATGAAATATGACAACAGATGCTTAGTGCAAGTCTTAAGGGGAATCTCGGTACCCATTTTCGAGATTCCTTGACTTGGAGATTTCCGGACTGATTCGGCCAGACTGATTTCATGGACCTACCTCCAAGCGTAGTCCCAGTCCCCGAAATACGTTTTCAGTCCGTGTGCTTTGTTTGTGTAGTGAACAGATATGTAATGCAGATAAAGTGAACACAAACAAAGTAATGCCAAATGAATTTCACTTCTTTATTCATTAATAATTTATCAAATCCCTGAAATTGTCTAGACATAGGTTACATTTTGCCTGCCAAGATTGGCTACCTGGTCACCTATTCTAACAATCTCCCACTTGACCTTAAAGGCAATCAATCATATGTCTAATCCCCATCTTCTCAAGATGTTGCGTATGAGCACTCTGCGTCATAGGCTTTGTCAGCGGATCTGCTGTGTTGTCTGCTGAGTTGACTCGGTCCATCCAAATGTCACCTCTTCCTACCATCTCTCTTAGAAGATGGTAGCGTCTAAGAATGTGTTTGGAATGGTGATTAGATCTCGGTTCCTTTGCTTGCGCTATTGCACTGTTGTTATCACAAAAGATGACAACAGTCTTGGCGATGCTAGGCACCACACCCAACTCTTGGATGTAGTTTCTCATCCAAACCGCTTCCTTGGCAGCTTCTGAAGCTGCTATGTATTCGGCCTCAGTGGTGGAGTTAGCAGTGGTTACTTGCTTGGAACTTTTCCAAGCCACTAGTCCTCCATTGAGCTTGAATACATAACTCGATTGAGACTTGGCATCATCATCATCAGACTGGAAGCTAGTGTCGCTAAAGCCTTCCAGGATCAGTTCTCCATTGCCACAGACTAAGAACATTTCCTTAGTCCTCCTTAGGTACTTAAGGATGCCCTTAATAGCATTCCAATGTGCCTCTCCTGTACAAGACTGATATCTGCTTGTCACGATCAAAGCGTAAGCAATGTCAGGCCTGGTGCAGTGGACCACATATTGGATGCTACCTACGGCAGAAGCATAGGGGATGACTTTCATCCTTTCAAGTTCCTCATCAGTCTGCGCGGACTGTTTCTTGGATAACTTGATCCCATGCCTCATGGGAAGGAATCCTCGTTTGGAGTTGTCCATCCGATATCTCTTTAGGACTTTCTCCATATACGAGTTTTGGGTGAGCCCTAACATCTTTTCCGATCTGTCCCTGACAATCTGGATGCCTAGGATGTAGGAGGCTTCACCCAAGTCCTTCATGGAAAACTGGGTTGATAACCATGCTTTTGTGTCACCCAACATTCTAACATCATTACCTATGAGTAGAATGTCATCCACATAAAGCACTAGGAACACTATAGAGCTCCCACTGACCTTCTTGTATACACAAGGGTCGGATTCATTTTTGATGAAGTCATAGCCCTGTATCACTTCATCAAAGCGAATGTTCCAACTTCGGGATGCTTGTTTGAGGCCATAGATGGACTTCTGGAGACGACAGACCTTTTGTTCTTCTCCAGTGACTGTGAAACCCTCCGGCTGATCCATATAGATCTCTTCCTCAACGAAACCATTGAGGAAGGCTGTTTTCACGTCCATCTGCCATATCTTATAGTCATACCATGCTGCTATGGCGAGCAGGATCCGAATGGATTTAGCCATGGCTACCGGTGAGTAGGTGTCCTCAAAATCGACCCCGGATCGTTGAGTGTACCCCTTAGCTACTAGCCTAGCCTTAAAAGTCGTGACTTCTCCATCAACGCCAAGTTTGCGCTTGTACACCCACTTACAGCCGACTGGCTTAACACCTTTCGGTGGATCTACAAGTCTCCAGACTTGGTTCTCGCTCATGGAATCTATTTCGGTTTTCATGGCCTAAGCCATTTCCCGAATTCGATGTCAGACATCGCTTCTCCGTATGTCTTAGGATTGTTATCCAGCAGACCGGTCGCATTTAGAAGGCCATATCTCACTGGAGGTCTGGACTTTCTAGTAGACCTACGGAGAACGGGAACGTCAGTGGTGACTGTGGGCGCTGACTGTATAGGAGCTGGCGGCTCAGGTACCGGGGCTGGCTGTTCCTGAGGTTGTCCTACATGTCTAGCATACTGGACTTCTCGAGGTCGGTCAGCGCTTCGGGTATCTATCCTGAATCCTCTAAGTGGGGAATCCGCGGCTACCTCTGATGACTGGTTTCCATCACTTGATTCCTCAAGGATCAGTTCATCAGGTTGGATATCTTCTGGGAAGCCCAGTTCCAAGAATACTGCGTTCCTTGAAACAAATACCTTTTGTTCCAAGGGGTCATAAAAGTAATAACCCGCAGTTTCTTTAGGGTATCCAACGAACCTGTATAAGCTAGACCTGGATTCTAGCTTATCTCCCACTAACCTCTTAACGTATGCGGGGCTACCCCACATTTTCAAGTAGTTGTAGGATGCAGGCTTGCCGTGCCATATCTCATATGACGTTTGGTTCAATACACTGGTTGGCGCCAAATTTAACAACTTGGCCGCCGTTTCCAATGAATAGCCCCAAAAGGACATGGACAATTTGGTAAAACTCATCATGGATCGAACCATGTCCAACAGGGTTCGATTCCTCCTTTCAGAGACACCATTCAATTGTGGTGTCCCAGGAGGTGTCCATTCTGATATTATACCATTTTCTTTTAGATAATTAAGGAACTCGGTACTAAGGTATTCTCCGCCTCGGTCTGACCGTAGGACTTTAATTTTGAAGTTGGTTTGATTCTCCACTTCAAGTCTGAATTCTTTAAACCTCTAAAGAGCTTCAGACTTGTAACTCATGAGGTAAACGTAACCATACCGTGAATGATCATTGGTAAAGGTTATGAAGTAGGAGAACCCACCTCGGGCTTGCGTCCTTAGTGGTCCACATACGTCTGTATGGACCAAGTCCAACAGACCTGTGGCAAGCCTGCTTTGTCCTACAAAGGGCTTCTTGGTCATTTTTTCTCTTAGACAGGATTCACAAGTTGGTAGCTCACTCAAGTTCCCTACCTCTAGGTTCTTTGAGTTTACAAATCTTTTCATCCTGTCTTGGGATATGTGACCTAGCCTAGCGTGCCACAGTCGTGCGTTCCCGTTATTATCTATTTTACGTTTGTGTTGAGCGTTAAGAACGAAGTTTGTTTGTTGCAAGATATAGAGCCCATTATTAAGTGTACCAAGTAGATGAGGAATTCCACACCTCATCAAATAAAAGCAATTTTTATTGATCATAAACTCATAACCACTATTGTCTAACAATGGAATGGAACTGATGTTTTTAATCATACTAGGTACAAAATAAACTTGCTCTAATTCTATGCTAATACTATCACTAATTACTAGAGTGGCGGATCTACTGCTTCTGCCGAGATGGCCTTGCCATTCCCAAGCTTCAGGATCATTTCCCCGCTACCCAGTTTTCTGCTTCTTTTTAGCACCTGCAAGTCATTGCAAATGTGAGCTCCATAGCCGGTATCAGATACCCAAGAGGCAGAATTAGTGACCATATTAACTTCAATCACAAATATACCTTGGTTCGAGAGGAGTTTAGGGCACTCCCTCTTCCAATGCCCTTTCTCACGGCAATTGATACATATGTTATATGCCCTCGACTGTTGCTTGGAGACAACCTTTCCCTTTCCTTTGCCTTTCCCCTCTTTGGCAGTGGGCACACTCTTAGTGTTCGTAGCTGCTTTAACGATTTTTTCCTTCCCCTTCTTCCTTTTCCAACGTCCGGCACCCTTGCCTTTCGTTATAGAAGTTGAAGCACCTCTAAATAATATCGAAGGCGTGGACTTTTTGGTCATTGCCTCGTATTGCACCAACATATTAATCAACTCATGAATGCCCTTCTCAAGTGCGTTCATGTTGTAGTTGACAATAAATTGGTCGAAGGAGGGTGGGAGTGACTGAAGGATCACATCTATGTACGTCTCATTATCGAGGCCTGCCTTTAGGTCCTCGAGCTTTTCCACCAGGGTAAGCATTTTAACCCCGTGCTCTTGTACAGAGGATCCTTCTGTCATTTTGGTTCCAAAGAGTGCCTTAGTCGCGACATACCTAGTATGCCGGTCCGGGACTGCATAGCAATCCTTAAGGCGAGCCATAATGGAAGGGACATCGTCTAGCCTTTCATATTGCTTCTGAATCTCATTCGTCATCGAAGCAAGTATGACGCTACGGACCTTCCGGTTATCCTTATGCCAAATCTCGAACGTCTCACGTTCTTCTGGCGTGGATCCTTCCGGTAAGGTCCTAGGGAGAGGCTCGTCCATGACGTAGCCTTGGTTCTCGTAATCCAGGACTATCCTGAGATTGCGCAACCAGTCGTTGTAATTGATTCCATTGAATTGTTTGTCTCAAGTATGGTTGATAGTGGGTTCTTAGACATTTTATAAACAGAACGCGCGATCAACAAAATTTAAAAGACGGAGGTTTGATAAATAATTAAATGCTTGGTTTTTAGTCATTTAATGCACCCACTATTTATACGAAAACACGATACTCTCAAACGTTGTTTTTGGGAAACCCTTTCCTAGTGGGCTTGGGATCCACAGCGAATTTCCCCATACCCCGCTTTTAGGATTCGCATGGGAAAAATCCTGTGGGAGGTATACCATACCATTCTCGTTCCACGAGATTCCCAAGATTATTGCCTCACCCTTTCACATGATCCCGAGGACTCCAAGCGAATCATGCTAATCGGGCGTTAGACCCAACCCAATCAACCGAGCCATAGAACCACTGATACCTCCACGATTCGTGAGACAGGTAATAGTGGTCTACTTTTCGTTCATGACATAGTGCAGCTTCTTTTAAGTACGATAGACGTGCCACGACTCGTGAGACCACGCTATCGACCTAAATCAGCTTCCTCACTATCCCATGGACTGGAAGGCATGGACAAACTCCTAGAGTCCATGTCCATTTTGTCTAGGGTCTAATATTTGGACATTGGTCTAACCAATGTGAGAGTAGTAAATGACCGAGATCTCATAAATAAATATATCAACACATTCATCCATAATGCGTATGTAAATTGCATCCATAGCAGTTATATTATAAACAAAACACCATTCATCCATCATAATAACCACATGCAAAATTAAAGCCTAGCACGCCCCTGTTGGATGATCACGAGCCCGAATCCTATGCGATCCACTGAGCCCGTAGTAGATCTATTGTTAATCTAGGGTTGGTCCCACACTATTACATTAATAGTAACCCAATCATCATTCTGATGGGCCTTGGTCTCTTTTCTCTTTCTTCTCTTCATGGAAACTCCTTGGAACCTCCAGTCTGGGCTCTCTATGTGAAACTTCCTTCTTCTCCACCAATTACATAAAATTAAAACCTCACTCCTATTCTACTCTCATTACATATGTAAAATAGAAACCCCAGAGAAAACCCGGGGGGAGTACATAAGGAGGGAGGAAGAATGCCTTATTATTCCAAGGCAATTAGAAAGGGAGAAGGAGAAAGCAGAAAAAGAGGCACACAGGCCCAACATAAAATTAAACCATACATTCGGTCTAGGGCTCGTGATCATCCATTTCCATCCAACGCACATAATCACATGATCCAATCATATAAAATACATGCTAATATCACATGATTACTAATCATAATTATCCAAGATAAAATAAATGCGTAACGTATGAAAAATATGGTACAACCGTTGGCAATAATATTTTTCCCATTTTAGGAAGACCCTTCATTATTTCTAGGTAAATTATCCCCGAGATTCCAAATCCAACATAATTTAACCTCCAAAATAATGTCTTAGAAAATAGGCAAAAATTAAACAAAAACGAATTTTCAGAATTAATTAAAAAAATTAAAACTGAAAAAATAAAGAGAAACCTAACACCGCAGCCGGCCGCCGCCACTTGCAACCGCCAGCGGGCACGCGCAGGCCTCTGCCTGCTTGCGCGCGCGCCTGGTCGGCAGCAGGCTGCCGCGCGCGTAGGCTCCCTTGCCCGCGCGCGTTAGCCTGCCGGCCGCTAGTCGTGCGCCTACCCTGCACAGGCGCGTGCGCGCGCAGACACTATCGTCTGCGTGCGAGCGCGCCTGGCGGCGCCGCCTCGTAGTTGCCCACGCGTGCAGTCGCGCACGCACGCAATCCCTCCAGCACGCAGTCGCGCTCGTGCGCGGCCTCTCTGGCCGCGCGTCCGGGCGCGTTGGCCTGGCGCGCGCCTGCTGGCTTCCTTGCTCGTTTGCGCGTGCGCCCGGCCAGCTGCCTGCCTGTCGCCTGGCCGCGCCACCCGGCAGGCTGTTTGCGCGCAACCATGCGCGCCTGGCGCAGGCGGCCGCGCGCAGGCTCCTCTGCCTCCGCGTGCTGCGGCGTTTCTCCGTTTTGTTCGACTTTCACCCCCTGTTTCCCAAGAAAAAACAGAAAATTCAACAACACCAAAATCATACGAATCGAAAAGCAAGAAAAACGACACGCTTTAATAATAATAAAGTCAAGAATTAATTAAAATATGCCAAAACACGTTTTTCATGCTAATAACGCACACAAAACCATAGGCCTATACACCGAACCGGGCTCTGATACCACTGAAAGATTGTGAATCGTCCCGAAAAATAGCGCGAATGTGGAAGCGCGGTATAAAATTAAATAACAAAAATTTAAACATGCTTATACGTAAAAAATAAAGAACACGTTCAAGGGGTGTACCCTTGAAGTTCCTGGGTGTTTGGTGTATCTCATGAATTAAAAGCATAGAAACAATCATGGAGGCCATAAGATTAAAAATAAAAGAGGGACGAAAAAGTAAATCGGGACTTACCGATTGTCGCTTTCGTCTTCTAACCGGTACTCGCGTTGTTCCCCGATTTGCACCAAATCTTGTATATGAGATTCTCAAAATTGTGACACGCAATCAACCCACGTATCTTGCACGTCGTGCTAGCGAACGAACAAGTATATTAGAGAGGACGGATCAATCACACGTTATTAATTTAACGGGTTAATCCTCCTATGTTCAATTGTTTAAGAACAAAAGAAGAAGAAATAATATTCCTGAGAGAGAGAGAGAGGGCGGACGAGAGGAGAGAGAGCACGAGAGAGTGTGTGTGTGTGTTGAAGTTTCATCATCTCTCTTCTGGTGAGGGGCTAGGACTATATATAGAGGAGGAGTCTAATCCTCTTTAAACTCCAACTCTAAAGAAGACTATTTTTGACTAGGATTTGGACCTAGTCAAAGTCCTAGTCAAAGTAGTAATTTGACCTAGTCAAATTAATCCTAGCCATTCATCTCTCCTTTTAATCTCAACCATTAATTTAATTTAATGGAATATTTAAAACCTATTTAAATATCCGAAAGGGCAATAAATAAATATAATAAATATAAATATTTATTGTAGGCCCATTAAATTAATTTTCTAATAAATCTAATTTATTAGATTAATCCCTTTTATCTAATAAAAGGAATTAATTCTCTCCAAGAAAATAAAGGACCCGATTAAATCCAATTTAATCATTCCATTTCTCCAAATATTTAATTCTAAATTAAATACTTAATGTGTGTGGATTGTGTGTGACTCTTTAGGTTCACCTTTCAGCTAGACTTGGTCGGATTCCTAGAATCCGCCCATTACCATGGGTGACCATTTAGCAACGGTCCATGGCACTAGAGACTAGGTGAATATTCATGGATGAACATTTAGGCTCTAACAGTACACTTGTCCTTCCGTCTACGGTCTCACTACTTAGGGTCTAGGGCACGGAAATTGCAGGTACCCATTTTGGACCTAAGTGTCGGTCTGTTCTTACTAAACGCCGCAAGGGAAACCTTCCCTTCTGTTCAGTTACTGTGGCCACAGATTTTAGGGACAAGACACAGAGCATATGTGAGACTCAACTGTCAATGCCTTTTGACAGGAGACAGATCCTTTCTTGGAAACTACTGTCACTCTGT